>VMDO01028902.1:0-23269 GCA_007922755.1 Pedetes capensis
AGAATATCATCTATATGGTCTACATAGCCTTCTCCAATTCATGGGATATTTTGTGAGAGATTTTTTTCTGCTTTGGATAGTGAGGATACAAAAATAATAGGAATGGTACTGAACCTTGTGACATAATGAAGGCCAGCTAGAGGCCATGCTGAGAGCAAGAAGAAAGTACAAGTGAATTATAGAAACATAGAAAAATTCTGATACCATCAAGGAATTCTGAAGCAAAGGCTATGTCTCCTTTCTGAACTTTTTGAATACGTGAAGACCAGTTTGTTTATTATTTAAACCAGGTGACATTGTGTTTTCCCTTCCTTTTCCATACCGACATCTTAAGTGATGAGTCTGATACAGAAGAACCTGAAGTTTATGGGCAAAACTATATCCCAAAGAGCAACTAAATATTGACAAACCAATAGGAAAAGGAATATAGCCAAATTTAAATAAGAAAATAAGTATATTGTTGTTGTTAGGTGTAGTGTAGTTGGGTCCTGCTCATAATGACCCTATGTACAACAGAATGAAAGACACACTGATACTGTGCCATGCCCAGCACTATGTCAGTGCTTCTCTGACACACAGAGTTTCCAATAGCTGAATATTTCAAGATTGTTTTCAGGAGTGGACTGGCAGGTTTTTCTCCCATTTTCTTTCTCAGTGTTGAGAATCGAACCCAAGGCTTCAGAATGCACACTACCAACTCAGCTAGTCTATGTAAATGAAATTACTAATTTATTCCCTGTGATTCCCTTATATTGGTCTACATCCAGCATTTGTACAGATGTGTGACTGTTGTATGTGAATGATGATATGTATGGGAATGGAGAGAATGTTTTCAGTGCAAGTGTATGATAGTCTTAATAAAACATGGAGGAATACACATGTATTCTTTCTATGCACTGTTTGTTTAGGATTTATAAAATTGATCTTCCCTGTCAGCTTGATTATTGTTTAAATTTGATTATTATGTATGAATAAGGGCTAAATGTTGACATAGCTATTTGGTAAATATAACAGATTAAAATAAGAACTCAGCCATTCACATAGAAATGGATACTTTTTAAAGTACAATAATAAGAAATTCTGACACATAAAATGCTTTTGGGACATCAGTGCTTCAAATTCTAATAGCATTAAGTCTTCATTCTAATCTCAAGTGAGGGAAGAAGTACTTGTAGATTGTTAACATTGGGGTGATTACAATAATGATATGCATAATTGAGAATGCAAATGGACACCAGATAGACAGCAGGAGATTATTGGTAACAAAACCTTGGAAATATATGTATTGAACTATTGAGGGAACAAGTAAAACTTGTAAAGAGCATTGAAGAGAGAGGGAAAAGGAGGAGAAAAGTTAATACAATTCAAAAACATGAAATGAGTTATGAAACACAACATGAAACTTAAGAATGTGAGAATGTGAAAATAAATTATTAGATTTTTTGTTAGCTGGATATTGTCAAATATTACAAAGCAATGTATATGGAGTGGACAATGAGTAATGAAATTCTAGATATCAATGCCACCTTACAACAACAAGATGTGTAAATGATATAAAATAGACCTAAATGAAGAAGAGACACTGAGGTCCAATATGTTTTCCAAATATATGTAGAACGGTGTTTTAGTAGGCACTAACTGAGATGGTGTATAGTATAACAATAGTTCTCATGAGAATAAGATAATCTCAGTGGTGATGCATGCAGGTATAAATGGAGGAATCTATGACTGTGAGGGACTTAGGATATAATGAAGAAGGGAAGATCAATGTAAAATGGAAAAAAGATGGCAGTAAAAATTCACAGGGAGGCAGTAATTGCTATTTATGATAAAAGACATCATAGTCAACATTAAGAATGACATTTGTGCTGAAAAAGTAATTGAAGAAAACACTAGAATATGGAAAGCCATACCATGATCATGGATTGGCAGAATTAATATTATAAAAATGGCTATATTACAAAAGAAATCTACTGATTAATGCAATCTCCATTATAATTCCAATGGCATTCCTCACAAAACTAGAAAAAAAAATCCTAAAATTCAAATGGAAACACTAGAGACCCAAAGAGTCAAATCAGTCCTGAACAAAAAGGGCATTTGTGTAGGTATCATTATATCTGATTTTTAAGTAATACTAGAGGATTGACATAGACAAATAGTTTGATATGGGCACAAAAGAGACAAGTAGACCAATGGAATAGAACAGAGGACCTAGAAATAATCCCATATAGCTGCAACACTCTGATTCTTGAAAAAGGAGCAAAAACATATGCTAAATAATAGGCAGCCTCTTTAACAAGTACTGGAGAGAAAACTGGATATCCACATGAGGACTGAAATTAAATCTACGTTTCTGACATTGTAAAAAATTCAGCTGAAAATAAATCAAAGAAATTAATGTAATAGCTGAAAGTTTCCAGCTACTAGAGGAAAGACTAGGGAAAGACTAGGGAAAACACTTCAAGATACAGGCATAAGTAATAGCTTTCTGAATAGGACTCCAACAGCCCTTTCAATAATTGCAAGAACTGATAAATGTGATTGCATCAAATTAAAAAAGCTTTTGCACAGTAATAAAAATAGTGACCAGATTGAAGAGCTTATAGAATGATAGAAAATCTTTGTCAAATATTTACCTGATTTTTGTAAACAATAACAAAAATGTAGTCTTTTTCCTCATAGAAGAGTGTGAAAATGATGCAGAAATTATCACTAGAATTTTAATGCCTCGTATCATATCTGTAATTCCATTTAAATTTTGCATTAATATAAATTCAAATATAGTTATCATAACCATAAGAAAATGAAATACAATGTACAATTTAGTGAAGATTCAAGCTTGAAACAAAAACTCAAACTATAATTGTTATCTTAATTAAGGTAACTATGCAATCGGGAGATATCTTGTTTAATTTTGCACTTTTAATTTTCAATGTATAACTTTGCCTCTACTTCTGCAAGTAGTTATAAGAAAACAGGGGATTCTGTGAAGAAGTACTAAATCATTGCACTTAAGAAGTCTGATTTTCTGGTTTCTAATACATTCCTGTATTAATCATCTTGGAAGGGAGGCACCTTTTCCCTTTTTAAATCATGCTTAGAAGTCCATACATATTTAAAAGTCTTCTAGATTGGGTATTATTGTTTTCCCTGCTGTTTCCACTATCAATGACTAATAAATATGAAGAAGAAAGAAGTCATTTCCAGGCAATTCTTGAATTTAAACTGAATTATTTGGCCATGACTTTATGATATAGGAATACAGTGCTCAGTACATGATTTCCATCGTTACTTGAAATTGGGAAGTCCTTTATCAGAAAATCAATGTAATCTTTCAGCCTTGCAGTGCTCTTTGAATCTAATTTTTTTGCCTTTATATAAATTATGTATTAGAACAAAAAATCTTAGATGGTGTTTATAGCCAACAAATTATTTTACATAGTTTTAAATAAATACATAATGGATGATATTAATAACTATAGCACAGTTGAGAATTTCACTACTCTTTTATTCACTAAATCATTTTTGTATTAACTTCTTTTAGGTAATATATGCCACAGCCACACACATTTCACTTTTGTTAACCCTAACAATTCATAAACTGATTGTTACAAGGTGTCTTTTTACTGGAAGGAGCAATGTATCATCAGTGACTCTAATCTTAATAGAATTTTTTCCTTGATTATGTTCTTTGTGAGGCATAGAGTTTTCATTTTTTAGAGGAATATGCTTCATTGCTAAGGTCTTTTTTCATGCCTGTCCTCACAGACAGATAATGAGCAAGGCTTATTATTTCAGCAAACTTAGAATCCTAATAGTTTTTACCATTTATTTAATGGGAAGAGGAATGTGTTCTACTTTCCGAGCTCTCATGAAATGATCAGTAAATTTCTTAATAAATATTCTGAAATTAAAGCTTGTGAGTAAAGGCAATTTTGCCTTGTTGCAAGAAAAGGAGAATAATAATATTAAATTGTTAACACCAGAGTAAAAGATCATCAGGCAGTGATTTATAGATTCCAAAATATAACATCATGAACATCAAAATAAATTTAAAAAATGGAATTGATCTAATGAAAGACAATTTGATTCCTTAACCATGAATATTCTGACTATAGTGCCTAACACAGCAGGTAATAATATTTTTATTTGCAGTTCTAAAGTCAATCTTTCATCAACATGTAAGTTTATATAATCTACTGTGAATCTTGAAGATCAAAGAGGGGCAAAAATGGCTATCCTTATTTGAAAAAAATATACAACAGCACTCAAAAATCTCATGTAGTCACGTGTATAGGTAATAAAAACTATAATCTCACACACAAGCTTGGTAATACTCCTCTTCATATTCAAATGCAATATTTTTCACTTAAATTCTAACAGGTCCTATAATCTAAAATACAAGTTTGGGATTTTAGCTTTTATCACATAGCTATAAAAAGGAGAGCAACAAGGAGCAACAGCTGTCTTGGGAAAAGAAGCTGCCAAGAGAATTGACAGTTGTTCAGTTGGGTAAATCGGTACTTTGGATTATGATAGTGACAGCAGGTTGAAACAAAATAGCAAAGATAAGACATCTTTCTAAGGGTTTAGGAGGTAAATTGGAATTCACTGGAAAATAAGGTAGTGTCTTTATTAATTAATTTATTTTACACCACTATATCATAGAAAGGGCTGAGATTTAGTTCAGTTGGTAGAGCGCCGCTCTGCAGTCTCTGAGGTCCCAAGTTCAATTCCCAGCACCACAAAAATGGGAGAAGGATGTGGCAATCCACTCTCGAGGCAATCACAAAACAATTAGCCATTGAAAACACTATAAGGGTTGCTATGTGCCGGACACGACTCAACGGCACCTAACAACAACAACAACATATCAAAGAAACTGGCTAACACATACTTACTGAATAAGTAAATCAGTGAGTCAGTGAATTGATAATTAGTTCATTGAATAAGACAGAAGAAGGAATTGAGAACGATTTCCTAATTTCTGATGCGAAAAAATCGTTGCAATCTTTTAGAATTATTTCAGCAAAGATGTCCTAATTTTTTTCTTCTCGTCATTAAACATGTTCCTCCATCTTCCTGAAATACCACTGATCTCAAATGAGCTGATAATCATTGACATATTCTCTCAAAAGCATTTTCTAAAGTATTCCCAAATAATTACTGGACATTTCTCTCCCCTATAAAAATATTTCCTAACAACCTTCATGAATATAATTTAGCACTTTGGTAAAAACTATGATTTTGTATGGTAATGGTTCTTTAGATTTTGAGTGTGTCAAAGTCTCATAGTTAGAGCACTACTTCACTTACTATGTCAATATAAAACTAAACAGTTCATTGGAAAGTTGCATTAAGTGCTGTTGTTTATAGGTGCCTTCGACTCAGGTGTGAATCATAGCAACCCTATGTATGACAGAAATAAACACTCTCAGACACTGTGCTATGCCAAGCACTCTTGTCAGGGCTTCTCTGCTATTCATAGTGTTTTCAGTGGAGAATTGTTTGCAGAGTTGACTGTCAGGTATTCCCCCCTAGCCAGCAGCAACAGATGTTCCCAGGTGGTCTCCCATCCAAGGATTAACCAGGCCTGATCCTGCTAAACTTCAAGACCATGTGGGATCAGATGCCAGGGTGCAATGTCTGTAGTTTGCATTAAGTAAAATCCATTTAAAAATAAATTGATTATAGTAACATTGCATGTTAAGATGATAAATTTAAAATATGTTATTCAAGAGAAAATAATATTGCACTAAAACACCAGGCAAAGAATTCACCAATGTTCGAAATCAATCAAATTACAAAGACATTTTCAAATCCCAACTGTGTCCTTGGATAAATTCAGCTCAGCAATCCTTTTCTTAATCTCTTTACCACATATCATGCAATGTTGATTGTGGCCACTTTTAGAGCAGGTAGCAAATAATAATAATTTTGCTGCCAAACCAAAATGGAAAGATATTTAAAAGAATGTACATTAATGAGAAAGATTCAAGGGAAAGAGAATTTGTATACTGACAACATTCTCCAGTTATCACAGGGCCTGGGTAATGCTGATCTATTACATTTTCTTGGAAATTTATTCTACTCATAGTTTTGTTTGTATTGGCATTTGAAAGGCATTATTTAAAAAACATAAAGGATCCTATCACAAAGTAATAATTAGATGTTCATCTTTCCTTCTGGTTTTCCCCATTCCCTGAACACTGCCACTAATTGGTACACCTTTTCCTTTTCTTTTCTTTTCCTTTTTTTTTTTTTTTTTTGACAGTGTTTGAACACAAGGTTAGTACATACTTTGCAAGTACTCTACTGCCGGGGTGCACCCTCAGCCCAAATTTTACTGTTGTTTTTATTTTTAGTCTGAGTTCCTCTAAGTTACTCAAGCTGCTTCTGGTCTCCAACTTGTGATCCTCCTGCTTCTGCCTTCCTAGTCACTAGGATTACAGGCATGATCCATTGTGGCCAGCTTTTTAGGTATACATTTACCAAAACATAAGTATATCACCAAAAATCCCTTTTCCACCCCTACACTGAATATAGACTTCACAATTTTCTTGAGAATACTACTTGATCCTCCTGCCAGGTGGGAGGAGATTATATTTTTTGTATATCATTATCTTTCCTCTGTGCTTCTCTTATCACTGATCCTGGAAGTAAGATACGATTACTTGCTTTTACTCCTTATTGATCTTTCCAGTGTGTTCTCCATCCAACACAGAGACTTGAATACCAGGTACCAGATGTTATCATTCAGCATAGCTCATTATTTCATCATCTGCCGACACCCACCTCTTGCCTTAATTCTTTATGTCTCTAGCTCCTGCCTCGCTATCACTTTTCTTGTCAGAAGTTTTGATGATTTCAGTTCTCAGAATGAATGGAAATCCTAACCACATTTTGGCTTCTCGGTTTCTTAAACTACTATGAACTTATCTTGCATACTCCCCCAGCCACTCATGTTCATAGCCCTGACCTGGACCTTGTCATTATCTACAACAGCAACTCCTCCATAATCTCAATTTCATGCATCACACTCTGTCAGTTTGACTTCCTGACTCCTGGCTGATAGCTCCCTGCCTCAAGCAATCCCACTGTGATAAGCCTTCATGTCACTGGAATGTGTATTTATTGATCACACAATGTTTTCACTTTCCCACATCAACCCTATATTTTTCTCTTCCATCAAAACTAGGTGTAAATTCTATGGTCAGTTGTTTAAATGACTCCCTTGCATATACCATTCATTATATGCTCAACTATTCCACCCTTCTTTTGTTCTCTCTTTCACCATAGAACAACCCTGACTTTAGTTAAACTGATCTCTTGATTAAGTTCTGCAGCTGAGCAGTGAATTGACTAGAAGATCATACAAAATCATATTACCTGATCTCATTTTAAATTCTATTTAAGCTTTAATGTAATGCATTTCTCTATTCTCTCTTCTGCTCTCCCAGAGGCTCTTCTGTACCTTTTCTGCTACTTCAAGAGTCCAGGATCTCTTCCCCATGCTCAATTTTAGCTGATGAACTGTCTTCCAAATTTACTGAGATAGCAATTCCAATCACTTTCTCTAACATCTATGTACAAGTTAAGATTTGCACCTGCTCACTGTTTATTTTTTCCCACGAGTAGGTGAAAGGCCAGTCCCTCTACACATGTACTGTTTTCAGAGCTGTCTCCCAAGGCATTGTTCTTTATACAATATTCTCCTGCAAAAATAACACTTCCCTTCATTCCAGTGGACTCAGATTTTTTCCATGGCACAAGTGGTGGCAAAAATCATGAGCTAGACTGCATTTCTCATTTCTTCCTGGGATTTGGTACCTTTACACACTGAACAATACTAAGTAGGGAACCTGTCTCTTTCCTGCTCAAGCACATTGCTCTGGTAATTCTGCATTCTATCTCCAATGCCTTCAATTTCCCCCACTCTACTAGACCACTCTTATTTTATATATATATATATATATATATATATATATATATATAATTATTATTATTATTATTATTATTATTATTATTATTATTATTTCTCCTATGCCTCAAATGGGCTGGGATTTAGCTCAGTGGGTAGAGCCCTGCGCTGCAGTCTCTGAGGCCCCGAGTTCAAAATGGGAGAAGGGCCTGGCAATCCACTCCCAAGACAATCCCGAAGCACTCAACCATTGAAAACCCTATGAGGGTCGCTATGAGTCAGATACCGACTCGACGGCACCTAACAACAACAACAACAATGCCTCAAATGGGCTGGGATTTAGCTCAGTTGGTAGAGCGCTGGGCTGCAGTCTCTTACGTCCCAAGTTCAATTCCCAGCACCACAAAAATGGGAGAAGGGCATGGAAATCCACTCCCTAGGCAATCCCTAAACAATCAGCCATTGAAAACCCTATGAGGGTCACTATGAGTTGGATACCGACTCTACGGCACCTAACAACAACAACAACATGCCTCAAGTATATTCTCTCTTTATCCTTCTTTCTCTTCCTAGTCCACCATTATTTCTATTTTCTCAGTTGCACCTAAAATTATTGGAAAGAGTTCTTTATATTCTGTGTGAAGTTCTGGTCTTCTCTGTATTTCTTAAATCCACATAAGTGGACAGTCTGCTTTTCTCCTCTGAATCTATGCTTTATAAGACTATCTAGGTTCTTGCCTGCAAAAGCTTAGGCTAGGATACTTATCAGACATGATGTAGTATCCACACAGTTCAATACTCTTTTTCCTGTTCACTCAGCTTGGTAAATACTACTACCTAGGTTTCAGCCAGTCACTCCTCATCACATACATCTTCCTATCACAGTGGTTATCCTATCACAGTGGTCCAAGCCACCTTTATACCTCACCTGAATTATAGCAGTAACTTTTTAACTGGCTTCCCTGTTTCTATCAAAAATACCATTCAAGAATATTCATTATTGGAATCCTTTTACTATATGCATCACGTAAGTTTACTTTTCTGCTCAAAATACTCAAGTTTTCTGTTTCACTCAGAATAAAAAATAATCTACTCATCACCTTTTAAAAGAATAAATAGCCTCATGACCTCTCCTACTTACTTTTCTTTCTCTTAAATGTACTAACTCTATTCTTTCATGGTGATCAATAATACTGAGTAGCTTTATACGAGCAAGGTTTTTTGTTTTGAGGGCAGGGTACTGGGCATCTAGGGGGAAGTTGAACTCATGGCCTCTCATAAACATTGCAACTGCTCTGCCACTGAGCTTCACCCCAGTTTATTTTTTATTGTTTGGTTGGGACAAGGTCTCACTAATTTATGTATAAGCTTTCTCTGGCCTCAAATTCAAGATCCTTCTGCCTCAGCCTCCCAATTCACTGGGATTACAAGCATGTGTCATGTTGCCCAGCTAATACTAATATTTAATCCCTCACTTAATTCATTTTTTCACTCAAATTTCACTTTCACCATGACTTCTCTCCTGATTTTGATTGCTTATCTCATCCAATAGTCATTCCAACCATGTCCCTTTTTTTATTTTTCTCCTCAGTACATGTTACCTCTCTACATATATACATTACATTTATCTACTCTCTTTTCTATTAAAGACAGGACACATTGTGTGTTCACTTTGTTGTTCTACATTCACAAGTCCTGAGAAAGTGCTAAGCTCATAAAAATTTATTTATCTGAATTAGAGTCTGTGTATGTATCTCATTTTAGCCATGTGAATATAATGTGAAAAAGATGTGTTTAACATCTTAATACTTTTCTATGAAACGTAGCTTATATGTCTTATATTAAAAAGAAAATGAATTATAATTATATGATACTTCAATGACAATTAATAGTAAAACTCTCAAATGTTAATTTTGAAGGAAGTTAAGTTTCAAAGATCTGAGCTTATGAAGTTTCTTAATAATAGGATTATTATCTTTGGGATGGACTTTAAAACTCATCATTGTCAATGTATAGTCCATAGATTCTATAATGTAATATTATCTTTATTTTTTAAAGTAGCCTAAACTATGGGCATTAGGTGAAAATATTATGTCAAAGAAAGCTGGTGGAACATAATTGTTGTTGTTCTTGTTAGGTGCCATCAAGTCGGTATCTGACTCATAGCGACCCTCAAAGGGTTTTCAATGGCTGTCTGTTTCGGGATTGCCTTGGGAATGGATTGCCAGGCCCTTCTCCCATTTTTGCGGTGCTGGGAATTGAACTAGGGACCTCAGAGACTGCAGTGCAGCGCTCTACCAACTGAGCTAAATCCCAGACCAGTGGAACATAATAAATGTATCATTATGTGCATGATGTCCATAGTGTTTGAAGTTTGCATGTGTAGGAACAGAAAATATAGAAAAATTCTCAGGACAACCCACTCAATCTTTCTGTGAACATAAACTTTCCTGGAAAATAAAGTTTATTGACTAAAAATTTGCATATAAGTAAATATAATTGTGGATTACACTTGCAAATGACTGTTCTTGATAATTATACATCATCTCTGACAGTCACTCAGATACAAAAACAGAAGATGGCTGGATGACTCTGACAAAGAGAAAAATTATAACTCAGACTATAGCAGTATGCTATGTTTGACTTAATGGTATGTCTGAATTACTTTTAATAGAATCACAATGTTATTACGCACCAATTTATTACAAGAAGCAAATGTCATCACAATACAAGATGTTTCACACAAAAATACATGTATCACATATAAACAGATTTTTCTGATCTGCTCTTCAATTTTTACTATGTGCACTATTTTATAGATTTATTTTGTCTGTGTATATATATGAAATATATATATGCACATATATATATATATGTATACACACACACACACTAATTTTGAGTTAGTAAAAGAATATTTTAAATCAGAGTGTTCAAACTTTTGGCTTCCATGGGCCACAAAAAGAGGAATTTATCATGGGCTACATGTAAATTTTATAAAATGTTTTGTTATTGTTAGGTGCTGTTGAGTCAGGTCCTTCTCATAGCAACCCTATGTACAGCAGACAAAACACTCCCTGATTCTGTACCGAGAACACCAGCCTTTTTAGGTTTAAGTCCATTGTTGCAGCTACTGTGTTAATCCATCTAGTTGAGGGTCTTCCTTGTTTGTTATTGTTGACCTGCTACTCCCCTGAACATGATATCTTTCTCCAGGGGCTGGTCTCTCCTGACAACATGCTCTAGTTCCAAGGGGCCTTCTGGTTGCACTTCTTCTTCTAGGACAGATCTGTTGGTTCTTTTTGCAGTCCATGGTGTATTGAATATTCCTCACCAGCACCATAACTCAATAGCATCAATTCTTCTCTTGTCTCCCTTATTCAATATCCAGCTTTCATAACCTTATAAAGAGACTGAAAATCCCATGACATGAGTCAAGTCACCTTTATCTTCAATGTGACATCTTTACCGTCCAGCACTTTAAAGAGGTTTTGTGCAATAGCTTTCCCCAGTGCAATGCATCTTTTGGTTTCTTGATTGCTGCTTTCATGAGTGTTGATTATATAACCAAGTAAAGCAAAATCTTGGACAACATCAATCCTTTCTCCATTTATCATGAAACTGTGTAGTGACCCAGTTGCAAGGATTTTTATTTTGCTGATGTTTAAGTACTATCCATACTGAAGGCTGTGTTCTTTGATCTTCATCAATAAATATTTTAAAACCTCTTCACTTTCAGCAAGCAGAGTTGTGTCATCTGCATAACACAGGTTATTGATGAGTGTTCTTCCAATCGAGATGACATGTTCTTTTTAATTTTCTCAGCATAGGAGATTAGAGGTATGGTAAAGGGATGTAGCACTAACACACACCTTTCTTGCCTTTAAACTTTGTTCTGTTTCAACAACTGCCTCCTGGTTCATGGTCAGATTCCTCTTGAGTACAATGAAGTGCTCTGGTAGTCCCATACTTTGCAATGTTGTCCACAATTTATTGCAATCCACACTGTCAAATGCCTTTGCATAGTCAATAAAATGTAGACAGCTTTCTGGTATTTGCTGCTTTTGGCTAATATCCATATTATATCAGTAATGATGTCCCTGGTTCCACAGGTTCTTCTGAATGAGACTTGATTTTCAGGTGGTTCCCTGTTTATGTACTTCCACACTCACTTTTGAGTGATCTTTAGCAACATTTTACTTGCCTATGGTATTAATGATATTGTTCAATAATTTCCACATTTGATTGTATCCCCTTTCTTAGAAATAGGCATAAATGTGGATCTCTTCTTGTCAGTTGGCCAGGTAGTTGTTTCTCAAACTGGCATAAACAAATGAACACCTTTCGTGCTGCTTCTGTTTATTGAAACATCTCTATTGGTCTTCCATCAATTCCTGGAGCTTTGTGCTTTGCCATTTCCTTCAACAGAGCTTCCACTTCTTCCTTTAGTACCATTTATTCCTGCACCAATTCTTTTTGGTGTAATGACTCTTTGTATGTGTATTCCTTTCATTTTTTTTCATGTTTCCCTTGGCATTTAACTTCACTATTTTCCCCTGAAAGCTTGAAGTTTTTCTCCAATTCCTTAAGCTTGAGAAAAGCAGAGCATGTTCTTTTCTTTTGGTTTTCTAGGTTTTTGCACAAGTCATTATAATATTTGATTTTGTCTTCTTAGCTGCCTTTTAAAATGTTTTGTTTAATTCTTTAACTTTGTGATGGCTTCTTTTTACTTTAGCTGCTTGACTTACAAAGGCAAGTTTCAGAGTCTCTTTTGACATGTAATTTGGTCTTTTCTTTTTTCCTATCTTCTCAAAACCTTTTCCTTTCCTCATGAATGATGTTTTTATGTTGTGTTACACTCATCTGGTCTTCGGTCACTAGTGTGTAAAACATCAAACCTCTTCTTGAGGTGGTTTCTGAACTCAGATGGGATATACTCAAGGTCATACCTTGGCTCTGATACATTTCTTCTAATTGTCTTCTGTTTCAGTTTGAAACTGCATATGACCAGTTGAAGGTCTAATCCACATTCAGAACCTATTCTTGCTCTGACACTATATACTGAACTTTTCCATCATCTATTTCCACAACTGTAGTCAATTTATTTCCTGTATGTTCCATCTGGTGACTGTATAGTCAGCATTTTTGTTAGCAAAAAAATACATTTTCAACAAAAAGTTCTTGGTCTGACAAAATTATATCAGGCAATCTCCAGTATTATTTCTATCACCAAGACCATATTTTCCATCTACTGATCCTTATTCTTTGTTTCCATTCACCAGTATTGGATTCCATTCACCAGTAATTATCAGGACATCTTGATTTCATATTTGATCTATTTCAATATAATGACTGTATATACCTTTTAAGATTTCTTTTTATATAGTCTTATTATAAAGTTTAGAGAAGTGAGAATAATGTAAAACTAGTGGGAAATTTGACCTTATTTTTGTTAAACTAATATATTCATAGCCTGCAGCCAAAGCACTGTGGTGTGCGGTCCCTTTGGATCTCAGAAGCTAAGCAGGTTCAGTCTTGGTTAGTATTTGGATAGGAGACTGCCTAGGAATACCAGGGGTTGTAGGCTTGAGAGAAGGACCTAGCAATGCACTCCAAAAAAGGAATCAGCCATTCAAAACTCTTATGAATAGCAGAGAAGCACTGGCAACAATGTTTAGTGAATGGAAGGCACCTAACAGCAACAATTTTGTAGGAATGAAATGTCATTTTGTAAGAAATGTGATATTTTCATAGCATTCCTTAAAGAGTACACATATATGCTATGTAAAATATCCTGGGTACAGCCTGCAGCCATACGATTGTGGCATCTGATCCCATCAGATCTTGGACGCTAAGCAGGGTCAGACCTGGTTAGTATTTGAATGGGAAACTACCTGGGAACACCAGGTGCTGTAGGCTTAGTAGTAAGACTTTGCAACTCACTCCAAAAAAACACAATCAGGCTTTGAAAACTCCGTGAATAACAGAGAACAGCTGATAAAGTGCTGGGCATGACATATAGTCAGGGGTTGTTTCATCTGTTGTATGTAGGGTCACTATGAGTCAGAATCAACTGGACAGAGCTTAACAACAACAACAGCATTATATATAGACATTTGCATTTGTATTATGTATATTTCACTCTCTTATGTTCCCTTATCCAATGGGCCTGTGTTAGTGATGATCATCCTTATTACTCAGTTTTGGTATCTTGTTATTGAAGTGGTGTTGAGAAAAAATCAGAATGGGAATGGGTGCGAAAGCTGATGGATTTTGGATTTCCTATGATGACAATGCATTGGCATGTTTTGTATTAACAAGAGGAAAATTTCATTACATTAGACAAGGTCATGTTGTTTTCCTATTGCTATTTTTACTTTTAAATATGTATAAAAGTTGTGTATATAGTTAAATAATAAAGAGATGAATTGAACCAAATGCTACCTACTAAACTTAAGAATGTTTTCCATTTCTTTTATGTTAGATTTTGGGCCTCTGGAGCTCAAAAGCTATACAGGGTATTAATCTATGTTTTGCCATACAGAACCTAGGCAAGATATTGTTTTTTTAATTGAGATACAGTGACCAGAATATTAAAGTGGTGACAGGAAGGTAGAGGATACAGTTCCTGGAGTGTCTGAGAACACTGGCTGGACTGCAGCAGGCAGGCTGTTTCACAGGGCTGGAACTTAGGTTATGCTTCTCTGACTGGGCACCAGTGTATGGGGGCAGGGAGCTGTGGCATTCTTTGCAGAGACTGTAACATCACTGTCTTGGCAGGACTTGAAAGACAGGATCTCACAAAAGGCCAGAGTTCTCTCACCCTTCCAATGACCTTGCTCCTCATAATTCTTTGTTTTAACCTAGATGAGAAACAGTTTTCTTTCACCTATGCTAAATTTTGATTCATGTAAACATTTTTTATCCATATACATATGTCAACAAGTATGGGGATTTAATTTTTATTCATCAAGGAAAATATTGATGTTACACAGCTACATCAAAGTTTATTTGTAGATAATATTTTAATTTTGGAAAATGAATATTCTAATATATATGCATGTATATATATATATGTAGACATCAATTTTTTTCAAGTATAATTAAATATCTGTCCATAAAATTGTAGATTTCAGCATTTGGAAGTTTATTATTCATATATCACTATGTAGCAATCGCATTTAGAGTCTTATTTTATTTCAAAGTGTGGAAATGGTTAATGAATGCCTTTAAGTTAATTTGAAACATAATTACTATTTACATGTCTTAATTTTGTATTTGGTGTTGTTATTAGGTGTTGTCCAGTCTAGTCCAACTCATTGTGACCTTATGTACAAGAGAATGAAACACTCCCCAGCACTGTGCCATGCCTGGCACCATTGTCAGTGCTTCTCTGCTATTCATAGGGCTTTCAATAGCAGATTGTTTTGGGAGTGGTCTGCTGAGTCCTTCTCCCTAGTAATTTTGCATTGTTGTTGTTGTTAGGTGCTGTTGAGTAGGTATCCAACTCATAGCGACCCTCTGTACAACAGGGGAAACACTATTGTCAGTGCTTCTCTGCTGTTCTTAGGGTTTTCAAGGGCAGATTGATTTTTGGGAGGGGGTTGCCAGGTCCTTCTCTCAAGCCTACAGCTTCTGGTGTTCCCAGGCGGTCTCCCATTCAGGTACTAACCAGGTCAGACCCTGCTTAGCTTCTGAGATCTGACGGGATTGGATGCCACAGGGCTACAGCTGCAGGCAATTTTGCATTAGGTAACATAAAACCAGAAAATTATGAATTATATATTCATATGCAGTATTATTAAATATTACACATTACTTAAAATTCTACATCCAAAACAATATACCAGAATTTACTGTCATGAAGATAAATAACCTATACTTAATTTTTCATAGATTTTCTCAACTTTACTTCAATAGTCTAATGTCAAATATGAACATGAGTCAGTGAAGAAGAAGTCTGCCCAAGTTGTTCAGTAAATTTGGAGTTGCTTTGGGCAACAATTGGCTTTCTTGACTGTCACTTCTGTGGATGCCAATTCTTTCTCTGTACCTTGCACTTCTCAAAATGTCATATATTTTGTTTCCAAGAAGAGGGATTATTTTTATACTTCTCAATTTTCAATGTTAGTGTTATTTCAAAAGATATATCCTAAAGCTATAAAGTATAGTAATAGAATTTTAAATGTTTGCTAGACATAGAAAATATTTTATTTACATTTAAAAATAAATATTCATGATTTAAGATTCTGTAGTCTGCACTTATGTTTCAAGTAGGTCTACAAACCCACATATACATACGTAATCTCACCATAATTTTAAAAGTGCTTTACTTGAAGAAAGCGCACTTGAAGGATTTTTATGTGTACTTTTAAGACCCTTCTTCTGATAAGGTGAGTCACTCTGTCATTGTGTTCAGAATGGTGAGACACGAAGGGAATTCAAATCACTTGAATCTTAGTTCATAATGAAAGCCTTCAAAATTTGGAGCAGCAGATCATATAAAAGGCACTATAAGTTAAGTTTTTGATGGCTTATCATCTACTAAGATTATTTTTCCCCAAACTATTCAAAACAATGTCTATGCTGGCATTAGGACTCAATAGGTTTGATTCTGTTTTGTGATTGTATTGTCTCATATAAAGGCTATAAGAAGTCTATATCTATATTTCATTTTGTATATATATATATATATATATATATATATATATACACACACATATATATATATATTCTTATATACCAAATTACTTGAAGAGGAAATAATATTCATTTTTATTTCCTAAATAGTATAAGGGGCTGAGATTTAGCTCAGTGGGTAGAGCGCTGCGCTGCAGTCTCTGAGGCTCCGAGTTCAATTCCCAGCACTGCAAAAGTGGGAGAAGGCCCTGGCAATCCACTCCCAAGGCAATCCCGAAGCACTCAGCCATTGAAAACCCTATGAGGGTCGCTATGAGTCGGATACCGACCCGACGGCACCTAACAACAACAAATAGTATAATGTCTTTTCTTAGAAAATATTTATTGATAGCCTTGTGCCAAAATAGTGCAGAAAAATGTAATTTTAATTTAAACACACTAATTTTAATGACAAAGTGGTTTTTTTTCATACATTTGAATCTCAACATTAATTCTTGAATGGAAAATTCAGTTACTGAATATTGACTCCATAATCCCCAGATGTGGCTAAATTGGAGGCCACTCCCACTTTAATGATTGGTTTAATTGATCTAACCTGAAAAGGTTTATTTCCTTGTCTATCATACAAATATAGGAATTCTTGCTGATGCTTTTCTGCTTCAATAGCTGTCATATTCTGTATAGCTTAAGACATATGTCTAGTAGACCTGAATTATTCCTGAGCTTTCCGTGTGATGCAAGAGACAATCCCCATTCCAACACGTTTAGCAAATATGCATTGTGCACACACTCTGGATGGGAGACAAATTATTTTAGAATACTTTATTCATTTTTAAAACTGATAAAATGAGAGATTATTGACATGAGCAAGTAGCCTCAATACTATGGATAGCAATGTGTATTGAATATTTCGATAGCAAATTTGTGTAACTGCTAAATACTTTGTTGATGTTGTTAGGTGCCGTAGGGTCGGTATCTGACTCATAGCGACCCTCATAGGGTTTTCAATGGCTGACTGTTTCGGGATTGCCTTGGGAGTGGACTGCCAGGTCCTTCTCCCATTTTTGCGGTGCTGGGAATTGAACTCAGGACCTCAGAGATTGCAGCACAGTGCTCTACCAGCTGAGCTAAATCCCAGCCCGCTAAATCTAGTAAACTGATAATTATTTTTAATACATTTTAGAAGAAAATTATACCATCTTTATGTAAACCAGAAAGATCCTTTTCTATATACGTTAATATATCTCATGTGATTTTTAATAATATAGATTAATTACTTTTGTTTAGATAATAATTTGAGCTCCCCACAAGTGCACCTTTCAGGAGATTTTATGATCCGAAGAGTGTATAAGTTCCACAAATCATTACAATATGTCACATGTAGAAGTCACAGGATATTCAAAGAATTTAATGGTAACAAGTATAACCTTATTTTCTAATAAGTGATAACCAGAGAGATTATATGCCTTTCCAAAGTGATAGAATCAGAGAATACTAAGATTTACTTGTTTAAACTCGAATTTCATACATACTGCCATGGCTTTTGATCTTGTCAGATCTCTGAAGCAAACCAGGATTGGGCCTGGGGCCTGATTAGTAGTTGGATGGGAGAATGCCTGGGAATACTGGGTGATCTAGGGCTTGGGAGGACATCAGGCAGCCCCCCCCCAAAAAAAAAAAACCTCAAAATCCTTAAGAATAGCAGAGAAGCCTTGACAACAGTGCCAGGCATGGCACAGTGTCTGTCTGTTCTATATTGCATTGCTAAGAGGCAGACCCAACTTATGGGCACCTAACAACAATAAACAGTTCATTCGCTGATTAATAACCTGGGGTTTTGGGTCAAGTCTTAAATTTTCTAGTGGCTTGCAAACCTTAGCGGGAATATTCTATTATTATATACATTTTCCTATATCCCCATAAACATTCATTTTTTTAAAATCTCATAGAAATGATTCAAGTTAAGATGAGAATATAAAATACCTTCTATGTAGCAAATGCTCAGTAAGTATAAGCTATCCTTCTAAATACTTACCACTAGGAATAATTTGAGGAACAAAAGAGATTAAATGATCATAAATACTTAGTATTTTCAGTCATTTTAGTGCAAAGTAAATAATCTTATGAAATTATATAAGCAGTCCAAAGTGCTTTTTTAAAATTTCCATGGCACAACTGTTTCTTAAGTTAAATATATGAAATTTTAATTTAGAATTAAGGCATATATGAAATTCTCACTTTTTTGATATTTTATTTAAGTAAGGTTTCTTTAAAACTTTACCATTGTCAAACATGCCTGATTTCTTTTCTTCTTGTAATGATAGATGTACTCACTGGTTTATTATTTGTTGCTGCTTTTAGGTCTCATGGAGTTGTGTTGGACCCTACATACAACAGAACAAAACATTCCTTGATTCTGTGCCAGGCACAAGATCTTATTTGTGTTTAAGCTCATTGTTGTAGACACTGTGTCAATCCATCTAGTTGAGAGTTCTCTTTTTTCTTCTTCTTCTTCTCATTGATCCACCACTCTCCCAAACATGTTGTCCTTCTCCAGAGATTGGTCTCTCCTAACTATATGTCCAAAATATATCAGATGCAATCTAGACATCCTTCCTTCTTAGAAGCACTCTGGTTCCACTTCTTCTAGGACAGATCTGCGCATTCTTTTGGCAGTCCGTGGTATATTCAGTATTTGTCTCCACCACCAAAACTTAAAAGCATCAATTCTTGTTGTCTCCCTTATTCAAAATACAGCTTTCACAACCATGTGATTTGACTGGAAACACTGGCATTAGTAAGGAGCAGCTTGGTCTTCAATATGACTTCATCATTTTCAACACTTGAAAGAGGTCTTTTGCAATTGCTTTTCATAGTGCATCTTTTGATTTCTGGACCACTGCTTCCACAGATGTTGATTGCACAATTAAGTGAAGTAAAATCTTGGCTACTCTCAATCATTTCTCCATTTGTCATGAAGCTGTGTATTATCCCAATTATAAGGAATTTTTTTGGTTTATTACTAGACTGAAAAATATTTCAGTGAACTTGAATATTTATATAATTTTTTGTCGTTCTTTATGTATTGAATGTCTGAGTTGAATTCTTAATTGACTCTTCTATAGGAAAACAGGAAACTCATACATTGATATAATTTATTTAGTGATTCATAGTTTTCATACAAGAAAATTTCAAACAAGGAAATGGTATTATTCAGAGTTCACCAGGGAAAGATAGCGTACTGTTTGAGAAAAGTAGAATAAATATGAAAAGATAGACTTTAAGGAATTAGCTCATATAATTATGAAAGATGACAAGTTAAAAATATGTAGGAGAGTATTGATGTGGAAATTTTTATTGTTGTTAGATGTCTTCCAGTCAGGTCTGACTATAATGACCCTATATACAACAGAAGGAAACACTACCTGACACTGTCCCATGCCCAGCACTATGTCAGTGCTTTTCTGCTACTCATTTCAGGAGTGGGCTGCTAAGTCTTACTCCCAAGCCTTCAGCAACTAGTATTCCCAGGTGATCTTCCATCCAAGGAGTTATGAGATCAGAGGAGATCTGACACCATTATGGTATGGCTGTAATTATGTGGTGCACAGCTATAACCCTAGTGACTCTCTAGGCCAAGATAAGAGGATCAGAAGTTCAAGAACAGAAGGCAACCTATGAACCTAGTGGGACTCTGACTCCAAAAAAAGGAGCTGGAAGTGCAGTGCAGTGTTAGAGCAATTGCAAAATATGTGTGAAGCCCTGGGTTCACCCCCAAGAACTGGAACAACAACAGCAAAATCCTGATGGATAGACAGGCTTGCTTGGCACAAGAATAGAGTCAAAATGAGTGCTTAGGAGTCTCAGGTAGTAACCAATGTTGCAGATCAGGTTCAATGAAAATCTGCTTCAAAATTTCCGCTTCCTCTGGTGAGATCAGTCTTTCCTTATATTCAGATACTTAACTTATTGGTTAAAGCCTGCCCACATTATGAGGGACAATTTGCTTTACTCTAAGACCAGTGATTTAAATATAAGCCTCATCTAAAAAACACCATCACAGACAAAATATTGCTTGACAAATATCTGGCCACTCTATTATGGCCAAGATGCATGCAAAATTAAGTACCACAGGGATACTTCTCTGTAACAACTAAAATATTTGTCATTCTCCCAACATTAAAATTCAAAGTAGTTCCATTTTATTTTCATCCTATTCTCAACTTTTATTTATTTCTGTCATGTAGAAAAATCCAAGTCATTTCTTTAAATATTTTTATTACAAATCATTTGTGCATTCTGACAGCCATATGACAACTCCTATTTGGGGTATAGTCCCATGGATTGTATTGACCAATAGTTTTCATTTCTTTTTAAATAAAACTATAATGCAATATAGTGGTATATGCTACACAACAAAACTTTCCAGAAATTTATTACAAGGTATTATTTTGTTTTAGAAAGCTTTGATCTTCAGTGTTACCTTGACTTTCTTTATGAAAGATAATTGAAAATTGACTGAATAGTGACAACTTTAACACAAAAATAACTTAAAGATTTTACTTGACTAATTATTATAATGAAAAAGCACATTTTGTAATTAAAATAATTCATTGTTCTCAGATTTCTCCTAGAAAGATTGTGGAAAGGTTACAAGAGTACAAAAAACAAAGGTGTACATGAAAAAATATAGTTTCCTGCCTTGTGACATTGCAACTGTGACATATGAAATAACATTGGTAAATTCTATTTTTAGGTTTATTTGGAAATAACTTTGTCTTTCTATTTGACAGAAAAGGTTGTTCATTCTAATGTTTGCAGTAATAACTAAATGTTATTAACAGAGAAAGAAAAACTCATGTTCATAAAATACTTAAAATACTTGTAATTATATGAATAACATATTTATACTACAACATATGAAGGAATGTGGAATTGTTTTAAAATATGTTAAAATTCTAAATCTGAAATACTTTGATAACTCATTCATGCTTTGATTCTTTTTGTTCTCACTACTATTATTTTTTAAAATTTATTTAGAACACTCAACTTTGAACAAATATATGTTGTACCTTCTAACATGAGAAGCCAATGTTAGATCAAAGAATTTAAACTGACTTAAAAAGACAAGAATAAGTTAAAAGCAGAATTATTTATGTACTGTGCTTAGGGAAATGCATCAATGTTATGAATTTTTATTCTTTGATTTTTATACCTATTTCCCATTTGTGGACATAAGTAAGGACCTTTCAAATGAGAAAAACAAATAAACAAACAAACAAAAATGAGACATATTTTCCATAACTCCTTTGTTATGACAAAGGAGTCAGCCACCAGCACATGTATATGGCACATTCAAAGGCAGGAAGACAAACTTGACAGCTTTAGACAAAGAAAAAAAGAAAAAAAGAAGAAAGAAAGAAAGAAGAAGAAAAGAGAGAGAAGCTTTCAGTGTGCTCTGAATGGATGGGCAGCCAGATAAACATGGGTTTAAATTCTCAATAAAAGTTTTTGTCCACTCTTTCAGAGTAATGCAGTCCAGGACCATGTATGCATCCAGAAGAAGGATGTCCCTAAAGAACACTGAATCTTTACCAAGGCACAATAGTATAGGAGCAGAACAAGGATAATGCTTTATTTCAGTTTCCCACAGCCAGTATCCTGGCCAAAGGAGCCCACAGTGATACAGTAAGGGCGGTAGAAAGTGATGGTATAGCACAACAGCTTCTACAATCAAAAGTCGGTTTGTGCCTTCTTACTCAAAAGCTGGAAATAAGAGAAGATGTCAAAGTACAACTATGTTGCAAATGTTTCAGGCAAAAACCTCATGAATACAGTATGATCATTTTCTTCATCTGCTTAGAAGTTTCCATAATTTAGCCCTAATGTCCAACATTTTTTCTCCACATTGTAAATATTTGGGTATTCAATAATTCTGCCTTTTCTTTCTCTTCCAGTTTAAAAAGCTCTTTTGTGTAAATGCTCAGTTAAGTCAACATTCTCTGTTTTTCTTCCTCCATTCTCATATTTAGGAGATTCCTTGAAATGAAAAATTATATTGTTTAAATTTTGAACCCATTTTACCTGTGTTCACATATCTCCTGAGGCAACAAATGTCAATAATCCAAAGGAGGGTACATCAGTAGAAGTAACCAAAAAGAAGTCTTGAAAAATATCTAAATCAGAATTATCCTAATGTCTGCTTCAGAACTAAAGAGATAATATTCTAATAATGACTTAACAATTCAACATTAAACTTCACTTGAATTTGAAGATCAACTGATCATTTTCCCATTTCCATCTCTGCCTCAATATTGTTCAACTCAGAATGATTTAATCTAACACTTTTCCACAGAAACAGCAAGAGGA
The DNA here is from genome assembly GCA_007922755.1 of Pedetes capensis. NCBI lineage: Eukaryota > Metazoa > Chordata > Mammalia > Rodentia > Pedetidae > Pedetes > Pedetes capensis. The sequence goes on from VMDO01028902.1 coordinate 22,934, forward strand.
AATAATGCAGGAATAAATTATCCAGGAATTAAAGTATTTATTCTAGTACTTGAGCATAGTGGTAACTCAGCTATTGTTGGCACAAATATCTCTTTATCTGATTGTTCCCCTCAAGCTCCTGTCCTTCTTCTTCTCCTTTTCTTCTTCTTCTCCTCCTCCTCCTAGTCCTCCTCCTTCTTATTCTGGGATCAATGATCCCAGAACTTTCAACATGCTAAGCACATATTCTACAACTGATTTACATTTCCAACATGATATTGCTTTAATAGTAGAGTTCTTGGCTGTGGATGTAGCTCAATGGTAGATGCTTTCCTAGCATGAACCAGGCCCTGAGTT
>VMDO01028903.1:0-23283 GCA_007922755.1 Pedetes capensis
AAGACGAAGGTGTGTCTGACTCATGCCATGGTATTTTCAGTGGCATCATATGGTTGTGAAAGCTGGACATTGAACAAGAGAGACAGAAAAAGAATTGATGCTTTTGAATTGTGGTGCTGGAGACGTCTATTGAATATACCATGGACTGCCAAAAGAACCAACAGATCTGTCCTAGAAGAAGTACAACCAGAGTGCTCCTCTGCATACTCTACCCAAATTCAGCACCAGAGCAGAGAACCTTTGGTGAGGCATTGGTACCATCTTCACCTACCAGGTGAAGACACACCTTCACCTACCAGGAATTTTAAAAAGAAGGGAGGAAATTGCCACAGCCCTTCCACTTCCCATCCGTCAAGCTCATGCTTGAGAATGGAAGGAGGTGAGATGTCCATCAAATAGGAGATGGTGATTGTAGCCTGGGCTTGGCTCACTCTTCACAGCCAAAAACCATCAGAGAACCAGGGGCTCACCCATGTGTTATAAGTGGAGTAAGAAATGATCATTGTAATACGGCACATTCGGAAAAGAGAAATGAAGACAAAGTCATTCACATTTGTATGACTTGCAATTGAGAACATTAAATCTATTTTATATATAATGGAAAAATGATTCCATTCTTGGGTCAAACCACTCATTGCCAAAGTGAGAACACCAGTCTATGGTCAAATTGGAAATGACAAGACCACTATTTCACAGCAGCGGGAAAAGAGTCCATTTTAGAAGCCTTGATTTGCTGAGCATATACATATCTCGGCTAGCTAGCACCTTTCTGTTTTAAAAATTAGTCTAGCTGGAATGGTAGTGCACATTTGAAATCGTATTACTCAGGAGGCTGAGGCAAGAGGTTTGCCAGTTCAAGGCCAGCCTGTCTCAAATAAAAGTTATTCCAGAAAATAAGGAACTTTATGAAAAATAAAAACAAAGACTTCTATAGGAAATAGGAATGATTTTAAAATCCCTCTAGATATCTTCTTACTGATTGCTCTTATTTAGTGACCATGCCAGCCAGATGTCCTGAGGCCCCTTCTATCTTAAGACACGAATTCTCATTACAAAATGGAATTGTAGAAAATCAAGAAGGTCAAAGCTAAAGGGCATTCTCCCACAGTGTTCTACACAGCCTATGGACTAGTCACATCCCTGAGGATTTTTGCCTCTCTTGGCTTCTTTTGTTGTTGTTATTAGGTGGTGTCGAGTCAGTGTAGGACTCATAGCAACCCTACATACAACAGGGGAAACATTGTTAGGGTTTCTCTGCTATCCATAGGGTTTTCAATGGCGGATTGATTTTTGGGAGTGGGTTGCCAGGTCCTTCTCCCAATCCTACAGCACCTGGTATTTCCCAGCGGTCTCTCATCCAGGTGCTAACCAGGCCGGATCCTGCTTAGCAGCCCAGATTTGACAGGATCGGGTGCCACAGAGGTACACCTGCAGGCTTGGCTGCTTTTAGGGAGGCAAATAACATGAGGTTCTTTTTTCTCAGCAACTGCAGGTGCCATGCAAACCTCACGAAACTCTTCCCTCCAGATTCCAATAATAAGGTGGGGAGGAAAGACTTAATTAAAATATTGCCTTACCAGGAATGTGGCTTAACTCAGGCTTACTTTAACAAAATTTGGAAAAGGAAGGCTTTAGAAAGACACAAATCTACGTGTTTCATTCATACTTCTATATTGAACATTTTTTAACCCATTAACAGGTAAAAGATAGTGGTTTTCCTTTAGTGATTAAAATAGTTTTTCTGTCCACTAATCTACACAACAACTTATTTATTTGATTAATTTCAATATCCAAGTCTTTTCATATTAACAAACATGTTTACTTAATTAAGCCTAATGTTTTCTTTTTCTGCTATAATAGAAATCAGCAAGTTGAGACATTCTGCCATTAGATGACATTTTTATGACCACTCTATATATACTAAAATGTCATTTCCTTCATTTATGAATCCTAAGACCTGAGCTTTATCTCAAAAGGTGAAGTAAATGTTCACTAGGTCTCTAAAATCCAAGAGTGGCTAAACATTGTTCATTTAAAGCATTCTGATCAACCTTTTGCTGTATAATATGTGTAAGATTTTAAAAGAACCCACATTCTGTTTTAAGTAACTGAAATATTAATTTTGTAGAAGGAACCTAAATAAATGTTTCAGCTTTGTAAGTATGCATAGAGATAGTTGGTTTATTTTTGGTGATGAGAACAAAGCCTAAATTTAGAAGCTATTTTTCTTTTACAATACAGCCCCAAAATACATCCAGACATTTTCACTTCTGTGATTTGTGTTTGCTCAATAAATTAAAGAATAAATGTGGTAAAATCTAAAAAGGCTTTAAGTTTTGTCTCTAAGTGATACCAAGCCATCACTCCTAGGAGGAATACCGGGCTGAGTCCCAAGAGCCTCTAGTTACATTTTTATCAATAGATCAGTACATAAAACAGTTTTAAGTGTGTTTCTGCTTAAAGACATTTAAAATGTATTTGTATTCATTAACACTGAATTTTCAGTTAACAGCTCTAACTCAGGCTAAAGCTGGTCTAATATGCATTTTCTCCACAAGCCCATCACAGCCTTCTCAAGTTCAGGAACAACAGATAGCACTTCTGTAGTCTGCTTGTAGTCATTTTAATCTGTAAAATCACACACAAAAATATGAAAATTGTGGCTAATAAATTAAACTCAAGAAAGGACACCGGCTTATAGTAACAGAGCTGAAACAAGGCGGCAGAGCAACGGCCATGTTGGGCTTCAGCAGAGGAAAATGTGCATTGGAAGAATCACATTCTCCCTGCTCTGTGTCTGTTCCTGAGTGACCCAGAAAGTGCAGAGAGTTGATTTGCGGCTTACAGATAAACTTCAGGAAGTGAAGTAGCAAATACACCACGTTTCACACCACGTCCTTTCACACCACATCCTTTCCCCTTCCTTGGGGATGTGGTTTAGGAGTCGCGCAAGCAACTATTCATTGTGTCCTTAGCACCAGAGCGGCGCTACTCAGTCCACACTGAGGTGGGGCAGAGCGCGAATGTGCGCTCAGGGAACCTTTGTAGCAACTGGACAGAATGAGTTTAGATTTGTGGAATGTAATTACATTTTAAACGGGTTTCTGTGTTGTGTATATTTTTAGAAATCCATTTCAATGTAACATTTCTTAACAGATAGGAAAGAAAAAGAAAAAGCAATGAATCTTTACCTCAGACAGCCAGAGAGGCACCACTTCAGGTGGCTATTTAGCTGCCCAGTGGACACAGAATAGTGAGCCCTAAAGGCATCTGTGTTTGTTTACTTTATGCCACGTTGACCACATGTCTGAGAAAACAGCTGAAAGGGAGGAATTCTTTACCTTGGCCCAACCTTTCAGAGATCACAGGCCATGGTCCCAGGCTCTCTTGGTTCTGGGCCCACAGACCATCATGGCAGCAGGAGCATGAGGTAAGTAAGGCCACTCACCTCATGCTGAACAGAAAGGAGAGAGGAAAGGCGCACCAAAATCAGGTCTCTGCCAAGGTGTCCCTCCAGGAATATCCTTCCTCCAATTAGACCCTACTTCCTAAAGTTTCTACCTCCAGAAATAGCGCCCCATCTGGGGCCAAGCGTTCAACACATCACCCAGTGGGAGATACCCCTTATTTCCTCCTATTCAGACCATGTGGCTTCAGATGGGCCAGGTCTGTGCTGAGACAGATTTAATCCGTTTTGCCTCATTTTATACTCAGACACTTCAGAGGAGTGAAGACAGGTCTGGCCGATTCCTGCCTCCTCTCTTTATCCTTCTTAGGAAGACAGAATTGGAAATCCTCTAGGAATGAAAACATTTTTCTGGTCAAGTTTAAGTGGCCAGACAAAATGTTCTCTTTTCCCACTGAAAATCTGAAACCAAAATACATTATGTTTTGCGTCGACATAGTAAGGATAAGACCTATTATATTTTTCTCTTTCTTTGTTTCCTTTACTGTTATACAAAAACAATTCTAATAATATAAATTTTTTAGGAAATAGCCCAATGAAGAGTCTCAGACTCCCTTTTTTCTTTACCTCTGTGATGAAATAATTACAAAAATGAAATCCCAAACTCACCGCACAAACACGATTACTCATTAATTTACAACAAACATTTAATGACTATAATCCATGTCTTAGGAACTGTTCACTCTATTTATTGAGTGAATTTTTAAGTCAATGATTCTCCAAAGCTGCTCTGTACACTTAAACAAATCATTCATTTACACCAAAGACTCTAGTCATTTATGTATCGACCTATCTACCTACCCAGCTAGCTATCATTTGTCACATATCTTTTTATCTGGAAGAATTTTTTAATCTGAGAATTGTCTAAGTACTTGGAAAAGATAAATGACTCAAGTAAGTAATTAGGTCAGTCAGACTCTCGCAAAGTTTTACCCGAAAGACGGTTGATTATCAATCCATGTGTCACATTGTCAAAATGAGGTTAAAGGGTAGAAGAACATAAGTAGGAGAGGAGACATGGTCTCTAGTGAATGGTGCTGGGATTGACTTCTTGTCCACAACCTGAAGATGCTGTTCAACTTGCACTGAGGTCAGTGGGTGCTCCTGTGACTTGCTTTCACACAATGGGCAAGAATGGAGGATTTGCCTTTGGGAGAATAACTTTTTGTTTGAACCCATTGGTTATTCTATAAAATGCACTGATTTATGACAGTGATCCTGACTGACCTGGGACAGTGGATTTATTATTATTTTTATTATTTTTATTTTTTATTTTTGTAGTAGGGGTTGAACCTAGGGCATTGTACCTGCCAGGCACATGGTCCACCACCTCCCTGCACATCCTAGCTTCCTTTTTAGTTTTTACCTTAAGACAAGATCTCCCTCCATGCACAGCCTGCCTTTGGCCTTGAACTCTCCATCCTTCTACCTCCGACTCCCAAGTTGCTGAGATTACAGGTGTGCTCTGCTGGCATAGCTGAGATGGGGGGTTTTCAGGGTTGTGCTTACTGTTAGGTGTCATCGAGTCTCAACTAACTCATGGTGACCCTCATAAGGTTTTCAATGGCTGATTGTCTCAGGATTGCTTCCGGAGTGAATTGCCACGTCCTTCTAATTTTTGTGGTGCTGGGGATGGAACCCTGGTCCTCAGAAAGTGCAGAGCTGGCGCTCTACCCACTGAGCTAAACTCTAGCCCCCAGGGGTGTGCTTAGAACTTTAAATATTTACATATGGGCTTCTGGTGCACTTGCTACATGAAAGGGAGAGAAAGTGAGGCCAGTTCCCAGTCAGTCTCTAGAAAATGGTCATTCTCATCCATTTCCTTCATTGCAATTGTGAGAAAGTCTTTGTTACCAAAAACAAACAAACAAATAATAAATGAATGTTTCTACTGTTGAAGAATCATTTGAATTTGAAAAGCAATGATATTTTACAGAAAGCCACTTCATATCAAAGCTGGGTGTGGTGGCGGTGGTGTTGTTAGGTGCCATCCAATCATGTCTAAGTCATAGTGACTTTCTTAGGGTTTCCAATGGTTAATTGTTTTGGGAATGGGTTGCCACGTGTTTCTCCCTTTTTTTTTTTTTGGTACTGGGATCCTCAGTACTGGGGTCCTCAGAAATTATGGAGCAGCACTCTACCAACTGAGCTAAACCCCAGTCCATGATGCATACCTATATCCCAGTGATTTGAGAGGCAGAGACAGGAGGATCACAAATTCAAGGCCAGAGACAACTTTTGTGACTTAGGAAGACTCTACCTCAAAATAAAAAGTAAAAATTGGGCTGAAGGTGCAGCTCAATGGCAGAGCACTTGCCTAGCATGAGTGAAACCCTGGGTTCAACCCCCAAGTACCAAAAAAAAAAAAAAAAAAAAGAGAGAGAGAAAGAGAGAGGGAGAAAGAAAAGAAAGGAAAACCACTTCACCAAATATAAAATTTTATGCTCTTAACAATCAGCCTTTTTGAAATATCGACAGAATACAAGGACATACTTATGTGGCAGGTTCTTAGCAATAATCCACTTTTGATAATGTCTTATCATTATGTAGAGTGAACAAGTCTAGAATTCTAAAGCACAACATAAAGACTATAATTATGAATATGGTATTCTATACTGAAAACTTCCTGACAGAAGGTGTTAGGTGCTGTTACCACACACATGTAAAAAGTAAATATGTGAAGTGGTGGGTGGTTAATTTACTTGATTGTAATAATCATTTAATTCTCTGCATATAAATGAAAACATCAATGTACATCTTAAAATACGCAACAAAAATGTAAAAATAAATGTTGGTTACACATCTGCCTCATAGAAAAAATTCTTACTCAGTTGATGGTACAGTACTTAACCATTGAATTCTAATCAAAATAGATTTGCTAATTTTATATATTTATAATATGATTGGATTTTTCATGAATAAATCAATGATAAATCAAAATAATTGAAAGTATAAATTTATGGTTTTATAATTTCCTAGTTATGTATAATGAACACACTTATAAATTTTCATCTATATATGTAGCATGGATTGTGACTCAACATCAATAAAACAAAAATCCTTACAACTAGGTTAGCAAGCAACTACATAATAAATAGAGAAAAGATTGAGGCTGTCCAAGATTTCACTTTACTTCATTCTACAATCAACACCCATGGAAGGAGCATTCAAGAAGTTGAGAGATGTATTGCATTGGGAAAAGCTGTTGCAAAAGACCTATTTAAAGTGTTTCAAAGTAAAGATGTCACATTGAAGACAAATGTGCCTGACTAATGCCATGGTATTTTCAGTTGCATCATATGATTGTGATACCTGGACATTGAATAAGGGAGATAGGAGAAGAATTAATGCTTTTGAACTATGGTTCTGGAGACAAGTATTGAATATACTATAGTCTGTCAAAAGAACCAACAGATCTGTCCTAGAAGAAGTGCAACCAGAATGTTTCTTGGAAGCAAGGATGGCTAGACTTCATCTGACATATTTTGGACATGTAGTCATGAGGGACCAATGCCTGGAGAAGGACATCATATTTGGGAGATTAGCAGGTCAACGAAAAAAAGGAAAGCCTTCTCCCAGATGGATTGACACAGTGTCTACAACAATGGGATTAAACATAAGATCATGTTACTGGCACAGAGTCAGGGAGTGTTTCTTTCTGTTGAATATAGGGTTGCTATGAGTCACACTTGACTCAAATGCACCTAACAACAAGAACAAGTAAATGAGTCATAAAGTTGTAAACCTTTAGGCAGAAAAATATGTCAGGAAGTGGAAATGCCTTAGAGCAACATGGATTATAAGAGTTGAAGATTGTGGAAGGTGGGAAAGGGAGGAGGGTCAACATGGAGGGATGAATGGGGAGAGGATGATATCAGTGTAAACAGTGCAACTTCATGAGTACATTAGAAAAATAGGGAAATATAACCCAAATATGCATTTGAGTCTTACTACATACTAGCCTGCCTGCAGCTGTAGTCCTGTGGCATCCGATCCCGTCAGATCTTGGATGCTAAGCAGGGCAGGATCTAGTTAGTACTTGGATGGGAGACCACCTGGGAACACTAGATACTGTAGGCTTGGGAGAAGGACCCAGAAACCCACTCCCAAAAATCAGTCCACCAATGAAAACTCTATGAATAGCAGAGAAGCACTGACAAAGTGTTTTGCCTGTTATACATAGTGTCGCTGTGAGTCAGATACCAACTCAATGGCAACTAACAACAACAACAACAACAACAACATATTGGACTTAAGGCTTCATAAGCCTTGTAGGTTGATGAAAGTGTTGCCAGAAGTAATGTAAAGGATGCATAATGGAAAAAGCCAGTGCTATATTACTCTGTACCCCATCATCATTTACTAATAAAGGGAGATTAAAAAAGAAAAGGAGGAAGAGGCAAGAAGAAAGGGTAATGGGAGAAAATATATCACCTATGTTTCCTTATGGCAAAATCAGGATGTATATATAGAGATAGATATAGTCACACAAAAGACATGGGGGGAGTGAGATAATAAGAGGGAAGTTAACATGAGCAATGTACAGTGAATGCATGTATGGAAATGTCAGGCTGAGACCCAGTAAAATGTACATTAATAATTACTAATAAAAAGTTTAAAACAAAGAAAAGAGTTGAAATAATAAAATCTTACTAAAGCATTCATAATACATTTCGAGAAAGCTTTTAAAGAGAATTATGCTTTGGAAAAATGTCACTTCCATCATACTAAATGCATAATTTTTACTTCTATTTAAACTCTGTAAATATTTGACAGCGAAGAGTGAATCATTAACAGAAATCACTATAAATCACTATAGTGATTTTGAGCTTTTGACACTTATTTCCCTTGTAAGATATATTTGTTTCTATTTATTAAGATACTCTGAGATAAAATTCTAAATGTGGAAGAAAGTAAATTAATAAACAAATAATACTCCTTTGGCCTTTGAGGAAAATCATTTGGTATTTAATGTCCACTAGAATTCTCTTCTTTTCCCAAAGAATGAATTTAATGTGCACAACCACAGAAATGCTTAGAAGTAAACTCAACATCTATTATGATAGGTATGTATTGTCTATGAGAAGATAAATTAGTAATTTTGGCATTCAAGACAAAGTTCAGATTTTAATTTTTTTTTTCAGTACTGGGGGTTGAACCCAGGGCTTTGTACTTGCATGCTTTGCAAGTGCTGGACCACTGAGCTGTACCTCCAGCCCATTTTTTTACTTTTTGAGACAGGGTCTCGCTAAGTTATACAGACTGCCTCTGGTTTTGAACTTGCAATCCTCCTGCTTCCACCTTCCAAGCCGCTGGGATTACAGGTGTGCGTCACGGCACCCAGCTAGATTTTTAAAATTTTTGTGGCTGTTTTTCCTCTGTATGTTGTCTAATTAGCAATTTGCTGATGACTTTTCCTCCCATAGCAAGCCCCCCTAAGCTTTAGGGACATTCTTTTTGGGAACAAAGAAAGAGGTATACAATAGCTAGGCCATAGACCTTGGAAAGTTAACCTGCATGAAATTGTATAAGAAAGTTGAACAAATCAAACTTCTAAAATTTTGTTGTTGTTGTTAGGTGCTGTCGAGTCGGTATCCGACTCATAGCAACCTTCTCTACACAGGGGAAACACTATTGTCAGTGCTTCTCTGCTGTGCATAGGGTTTTCAATGGCAGATTGATTTTTGGGAGGGGGTTGCCAGGTCCTTCTCCCAAGCCTATAGCTTCTGGTGTTCCCAGGCAGTCTCCCATCAAGGTACTAACCAGGCCTGACCCTGCTTAGCTTTTGAGATCTGACGGGATCAGATGCCACAGGGCTATGGCTGCAGGCTCTAAAATTTTAGTTAACTTCAAATACTACAAAAGCATCACAGAAAAAATAAAAGACCAACACTTTTCTATCTACTTTTGTATCCTATTGCTTCAACATGTTACCCTAAAATTCAGTGGCCAGAAACATTTTAGTTTTTCCAAATTTGGTCAAGATTGGAGTCTATGCTGAGTGTCTTCTTCCACTTCTGTGAGCAGCAGCAAGAGTGACTGAGGCTGGAGGATGTCTTTCAAAGTTGTTGGAGTTCTTCACTCACAAGTCCAGCCCCTCCTTGCCTGTTGGTCTCTCTCCCTGTCCTCAGGAAGAAGGCTCACTCTCTAGAGCTGCTCTCTCTGGCCGGGGCACCCTAAAGCTTGGGTTTCTCGTTATTGTCACATTCTTTATACACCAGCTTGGCTTCCCAGAAACAAGAGGCAGAAGCTCTTAGTCCAGTTAATTGCTGTGCCTGAGACTGAGACCACACCATTCCATCACATGCTGTTGCCCAGATTCAAGAGATGGAGACACAGTCCTCGCCCCTTAATGAGAGAGGAGCAAGGTCACATTTCAGAACATATGGGATGGGAGACATAGTGCAACTGACTTTGTAAAATGAAAGCTTCCATACTTCTTAATCTGAAAAAAAAAGTCTTAGTCTCTTTCCTGCTGCTGCAACAGAATTACACAGAATTGGTAAACTATAAACAACACAAGTTTATTTGGCTAATGCTTCTGGAGGCTAGGAAGTACGAGATTAAGAGGTCATATCTATTGAAAGCTTTCTTGTTGCATGATAACAAAACAGAGGGCACCGGGCGCACGGTGACAGAGACAGAGAGAGGACGATGAGGCAGCACTCAGCTTTTTAACTGGAAGCCTCTTCCATGATAAGGGCAATAATTCATTCCTGAGAGCAAAGGGCTAGTGATCTAATCTGTCCTTAAAGATCTCATCTCTTAATACTGGCACAATTGCAACTAAATTTCAACATGAGTTTTAAAGGGTGACATTAAAATCATAGCAATAAATATTTTAGAGACTGAGACCTTTCAGACTGACATGCCAAATAATAATCTATTTATAAGGAAAGATTTAGTTAATAAAACTATTTAATGAAACTACTGAATAGTTGGCATGTACATTTTTCGACTAACATTTCCTTAAAGAAATAGGGGAGGAGGGATGTAGTTCAGTGACAGAGCAAGACTCTGGGTTTGATCTTCAGCAACATAAAGTTAAATAAATAAAATGTGCCAGTCTTTAAATACTAACATGCCAGAGGAAAGCTTTGATTTAAGATTACACAAGGGGCAAAATGGATCCTAGAATTCAATATAAATCAGTAGGAAATTGTGAGAACAAGTTTTCTGGTAACAATGTTAGCACAGATGTATCTTATCTGCTCTAGGAAGAAGAAAATTCAATTGAGCCATTTTAGATACAGGTTGCAGTGTCAGAGCAAATGTCAGACATTCTAAAACTCACATATATAAACCAGTATCACATAAAACTACTCAGGCTTGCCTTATTAATATATGTTCTCTTTATTAAAATATGCCAGTTCATCCTACAAATAGTAATTACTTTCCTTGGTCTTTAAATGTCACTCTTTGGATTAAAATCAAGTGTAAAGCTTAGAAAATATATTTCATAAGTAAAAGGATTTGAGTTCCAATAATAAGTAGTCACCTTTTGCAGAGTATATTTCATATTCCTTTATTGGTGACTTTCAAAATTAGATTTTATTTTGAACCTATTTTAGTTAAGAATAAAATGATGTAAACTTAACAAGCTATTGAAAAATAATTTTTTTAAATCAAAGGATTTTTGATAACATTAGAGGAAATAGTTTTGGAATGCCTTACGTGTATATTAGATAGAATAATAGTAAGACCAATGAAAACAGTACTATTTTTATGTGTTTGTTGTTTTTTACCTCAATGCAACAATAGTCATAGAAATCTGTTTTTTCCCACATGGTCCAGAAATCTATAGCCCAAAATGAAGCTTTGATCAATTCTTGTTGTTGTTGTTGTTAGGTGCCGTCGAGTCGGTATCTGACTCATAGCGACCCTCTGTACAACAGGGGAAACACTATTGTCAGTGCTTCTCTGCTGTGCATAGGGTTTTCAATGGCAGATTGATTTTTTGGGGGAGGGGGTTTCTGGGTCCTTCTCCCAAGCCTACAGTATCTGGTGTTCCCAGGTGGTCTCCCATCCAGGTACTAACCAGGCCCGACCCTGCTTAGCTTCCGAGATCTGACCAGATTGGATGCCACAGGGCTATGGCTGCAGGCTATGATCAATTCTAGAACATTACATTTTATACCTTCTACAATCAGAAATTTGGTTTCAGTGATCTTCAGATCATAACACTTGTGTGACTACATACATTTTTTGTTTGATTGTATTCCTATTTGTCAAATGAAATTGTAGTAAAATCCAGAAGTATTAATTTTCGCTCAACAAAAGTGGTGTTCAGATCTCTCAGGGCTAGTTTTAAATTCAGTAGCTAGATTCTTATTGGTAAATACTAAACCTACCACTGTATACTTCTCTTTTTTTATGGACACATACATAGGTAGTGCTTGATCCATTTTGAAATTTGCACTTATGGATGTGTTTTCCATTGGTGTACCATCTGTAGTTTTTATATACCTGCTTTCCTGTTTCACTTCTCATCTCTTATCTCCCTTCTTTATTTTTCTTCTCCTTTCTTTCTTATTTCTGTTTTGTGTTATTGATGCTCTTACTGCTCAGCTTTAGAGTTGTGACTTTCCTGGCCCTGCCTTTCCTGTTAGGGCGTCTTGAGAAAGAAGGATGGGAGGAAAGGAGAGAAAGAAGAAGAGCACGTTTTGTTTCTATTGCTGTCTTTCTCTGAGGAGACGCATGTTTCTTTTGATTAATAATTTAGTGATTGTCGTTAGCCATGACATTGACAGTGTGTGTGTGTGTGTGTGTGTGATCATTTTCATGTAGAATCTTACAAAGAACCCATATTACCTTTTTGTATTTTATAAGTATGGTGTTGCTGTGCTAGGGACAAAAGGCTGCACAGGAATATGACTGGGTTTAGGAGATCACTAAGATCCAAGGCTGTATTCAGGGAATCTGGGATAAAACCTGGCCCTGGACTTCAAGGAGAGTGGAGGAATCCTTTCTGGTTTACTTTTCCCTGGGATTCTATTTTGATGTGAGTAGAATATATTTTTATACTTTTTGCTACTACAAAACTACAAGAAAGTCACTTTCTTTAACTTTAGTACTTCTTTTAGATGCTTACCCCTTCTGAGGAATGTTTGGTAAATGTTTTTAGAAATTATGCAAGAAAACTTGTATATTGGTTAGGATAGAGGCACAGAGGCAGTGAGAAGACAGTAATGGTGAAGAAATAGCTCCTCAGCTCCAAGTCATTTCACAGAACACCTCACTGTGCAGTGGTTACAAATCAGTCCCGTTTGTTTCTTGACTGACTAAGGTGTTGCCTTACCACACCTCAGAGGCACTGCTGTTGCCCATCCATTGTTTTGGCTGTGCTGTACTCTCTTGATCCAGTGGAATTTGTTGACTGCCACTTCCCACTCCTTAGGCCACTGCTCAAATGCTCTCACCAGAACTTCTTCTTTTTTTAATTTTTTTATTGGAAATTTTTAATGTATACCTTAATGTGATTCATTCTGACATGCTTTTCATTGTGACATTTCCATATATGCATTTTGCTGTACATTACTCAGATAAGTTCCCCCTTACCCTCTTGTACGCTTCCTCCCGCCATCCCCCCCCACCAAAGACTTCTCTCCCATTTGCTTATCTTTTTATGGTAATATTTTTCTATATATCCTTAGGTTCCAATTCTGTTCAAGGTAGAAACTTTTTCTCTAGTGAGCTTTCTTTTTACATTGTCAGTACTATTACATGAGTTTTCTAGTCCATCTATAATAATACCATTCTTAGCTTTTTTTTTATTATGTTCTGACCTCTGCATAGGATTTTTTTCCTCCTTATAATTTTGATCAGCTCCCACATATGAATGAGAACATGTGGTATTTCTCTTTCTGAGATTGTGTTCATTCACTTAAAATAATTTTCTCCAATTCCATCCACTTTGCTGCAAATGGCATTATTTCATTTTTTTGATTGCTGAGTAGTATTCCATTGTATATATGTACCATAGTTTTTTTATCCATTCTTCTGTTGATGGGCACTTTGGTTGATTCCATATCCTTGCTATTGTGAAAAGCACTGCATTGAACATGGAGACGCAGGTGTCTCTGTGGTATGATGACCCATCTCCGTTTGAGTAAATTCCCAGTAGTGTTATAGCTGGGTCATATGGTCTTGTAGGCATGCTTTGTGTTTTTTGGGGTCCCAAAGCAACATGAAGTTCCACCCATGCAGAGAGCATTGTCCTCATCTGCAAAGGCCATTACAGCAGAATGCCACTGGCTAGGGTCCTCCACAGAGGAATTTCTTCCTCACAATAATGGAGCTAGGACACCCAAGATCAAGGTGATGGCAAAGCAGACTTCATTCTGGGGCCTCTTCCTTCAGCTTGTGGGTAACAGCTGTCATGAGGGCCACACCCTCGTGACCTCGCCTAGCCCTAATTGTCTTCCAAAAGCACCATCTCCAAATACCATCACATTTGGGGTTAAAGCTTCGATATGTGAATTTACGGTAGACACAAATGTCCAGTGTAGGACGCCATGTGTCCCTTCTTCTGTTGGGGCCACTGTCCACACTAATGCCCCTCACTCCTCACTAGTTCACACAACCCATTTAGGCCTCAGTGTTGCAAACCCAATAATCCTTGTGACTCACTTGCACTGGTCTCCTTGTGTCACTTCCCTTAACACCAGTGTCACTGCTGCCTGAATCACTGCAGTGGAGACTGCTCTTCACTGACATCAGGCAAAATTAGTAGAGAAATGGGCTGGGGTCCCTGACTGACCCAGCCCTCACTGATGGTGTCTGTTATGGTTATATAGGGACTAAGAAGGCCAATACGAGAGTTAACAGTAAGTACATGGAAACATCTTGGTCAATTTGCTTCTCAAGAAATTTAGTGGCATTATGAGTGAGATAGTTTGGAGAAGTACCTCAAAAAGGCTCCTGTGCTGAAGGCTCTGCGCTGAATGCAGCCTGTCCAGAGGAGGGGCTTTGGGGAAGTGACTGGATCATGAGGACTCTCATTTCAACTGTGGGTCAATCCAGGTGGGATCATAGTTTGACACATTATTGGGAGGTGGTGAATATCAGGAGATGGAGCATCAGTGGAGGAAGCAGGCTGCTGATGGTGTACCCTTCAGGGCTACATCTTGTCTCCAGCCCTTTCCTTGTTCTTTCTCTCTCACTGCTTCCTGGCCACCATGAGGTGAGCGACCTCATTTACCCCATGCTCCCATGACCATGATACCTTGCTTTGCCTCAGGCCCAAAGCAATGGAGTCAACGGCCATGGACTGAACCCTCTGAATCTATGAGGCAAAACACAGAAAATCCTTCCTCCTTTGAGTCTGTTTCTCAGGCATTTTATCACAGTTACTAGCAGAACCCCTGGAGCCCAAGGTGTCAAAGCTATTTTAAGTTTTACAGGCAGGTAACGTTTCTAATAAATAGAATACAGGCTTCTCAGGTTAGTGTGTCAAAGGAGGTTCAATCAAGAGCCACCAATGAATTCAGAAATGCAAGTCTCATATGTCAGGTTCTCTTTAAACTAGTCATAGTCTCTTGTGATTTGACGGCATGACAATGACCCAAACCATGCACCTTAAGTACTAACATAGTTATAAATTCCAAGTTTTTCAATGTCTTTAATAAGAAATATTCCAGCCTCCGAAAAAAAACAACCAATACAAACACAGATGGTCTATTAACTTTGCTCACATAAGGAATAGGTGCTTCACTTCTAAATACTAAGTAGAATAAATATTGAAGGTTCATCAGTTTTGCATCTGCCATAGACCATGGGCTGGGGAAAGGAGGGTGAGTCCTATCTACAGGCATGGGGTTGTATATTTTCAATGGCTTCACTTTAAGAGCCTAAAATCAGCCATGATGGTGGAGATATTTACAGTATGGAAATAAGCGAATGCTACAAATGTGGGCTTTGATGAGATGGAGGTGCAGCAAGCCAGGATACCAATCCTCCCACCGTGACTGATGACAACCTACCAGAGTTTTAGAAACAGCTCACAAAATTCCTAAAACCTTAGTTTTCACAATCCATTATGAGGGGCACAGCGTGTCACTCCCGCCTCCAGATGATGAGTAAGAAGAGGTAACTTAATTACACAGTATTTTTGGAGGCTATTATTCATTTTCTAGGAAGATATTTGGATGTATCTGAGGCTCAGGA
This sequence comes from Pedetes capensis, assembly GCA_007922755.1. NCBI lineage: Eukaryota > Metazoa > Chordata > Mammalia > Rodentia > Pedetidae > Pedetes > Pedetes capensis. Next base: position 15,632 of record VMDO01028903.1, read on the forward strand.
ATTTATGGTTAACCTTGCACCATATAAACATAAGCAAAAAAGATTGATGTACCGGAAATGAGGTCAGCACATTCATATTATTCTGTTTTTGAATAATTATCTTGCTGTTCTCAATTGTTGATGATTAAGTATAAGTGTATGCTTCAGGCAATGTATGATAAAACTGACTATAATTTTCCTTTATAAAATACAAAAAGTAAATTTTATTAATTAATGGCCACTAACAAGTACCCATGGGGCTGGGATTTGGTTCAGTTGGCAGAGCATCGTGCTGCAGTCTCTGAGGTCCTGAGTTCAATTCCCAGCACCGCAAAAATGGGAGAAGGGCCTGGCAATCCACTCCCAAGACAATCCCGAAACAGTCAGCCACTGAAAACCCTATGAGGGTCGCTATGAGTTGGATACCGACTTGACGACACCTAACAAGAACAAGAACAAGTACCCTGTGGGCATCATTTTTTGCATATAGCATAGTTTTTGAGAGGTTCTAGGAAATACTTATACAGTGGGGTTTGGGAGCCATGAGGTCATTGTGGACCCCAGAGAGCAGAATTGTCAAAATATAGAGATTAAGAAGGGCCAATAGGAGAGTTAATAGTAAGGAGATGGAAACAACTTGCTCAATTTGCTTCTCAAGAAATTTAGTGGCATTGTGAGTGAGATAGTTTGGAAAACTGAAGGCAGAACAGAATCAGGGGGTGGTTTTGGTGAAGGAATGAAACATGTTGTTATGCTTTTGCAGCCAATCTGAGAACAGTCCAAGGACAAAGAGGAAGAAGATGCAAGACAGTTAGTGGAACAAGATGCAGAGGGATGCTCCTTAGCCAAAAGGCCAAATATTTCTCCTTCAGAGACAGAAGAGGGAGTGATTGAGAGAGATCTGGAAGTGAAAATGGGTTTTAGATTTCATATCTACTGTCAATATTTCTCCCTAGTCTGCCTTAGTCTGGAAGCTCAGCTGAAACCTGTCCAGCTGGCCCTGTTGGTATCTGAAATACCAGTGGTATAGCTTTCGGCATCACAGCAACACACAAGCCACACAAGATGGCAGACACAGAGGGGTGCTTGTAACAAAGAGATATAAAAAAGGTTACTGTGAGGATTATATGGTGAATATATCATAGTAATATGTGCTAATCTATATTCTATACTATTGCTATCATTATTACTCACACCAAAGGTAGTCCTTGCTGAAGTTGCTTTTCTTCTTACCACTCACCACTACCTAACCCCAAGTCATAGATCAGAAACAGTATCTCCTAGTTACACAGAAGCAGGAATGGAAATACACATCATATCTACAAAACTGGCCACAAAAAGAGCACTGGATTTGTCTCCCAGTTTGAGAGGTAAAGCTAGAGTCTTTTAAAAAAATACTGAACCACTTATCAACTCCTTCCTCATACCATTTATTTTCTCCTAATGCCCCCAGAAATTGCCCAGCTCTCCCCTTCTGTTGCCATCACCATTGTATTCCACTCAGAGATTCATTTCTTCGCTTATTCATTATAGAACAAACCTCAAATTACTAGGGATATTTTCCCTCAATGCATGCAGAAAGTGCCATTCAGATTTTCATGAATTTTACAGTTTTGACCATATGAGTTTTGTCATATGTCAGGTAGATATTTTACTATTTCATATAAATTAATGTTCCTTTAGAAGTGAAAGGAGAAAACAGCAATTTTTTTTCCGGGGGTTGTTTTGTTGGTTAGGGATTTTTTCTATATATTTTCTCTAAAAACCTTGGGAGCAATCATCTTGAGGCCAAGAATAGGTTTTTTAAAGAATTCTGGAAGGCCTATGTCTGCATAACACAATTTCTAGGCAAACGTTAGCATATCCAATGCAATATTATAGGCTACTGTGTCACAGTTTAAATATTCACAGAACATGCTAATTAGTCTAGAATTAGCTTCTCAGATTGCTTGAGAGTCAGATTTTTAAAAAGAATTGTCCCATGCAATTACATATTTTCTATTTTAGGGAGTTAGGCTTTCCTTAAAAGGAAAAACAAAACAAAACTCAAGAGCAATTGCTCCAATTCTTGCTACAATGGGCAATAACTACATCTGCATCAACTGCGACATCTATATTGGTGAAATGCTGGCCTCACCATGACATCATTGGGCAGCAGCTATAGCTTACATCACCATTGGGAACTGTGTATTCCACACTGTTTTTTCCTGAAAACATGACACCTCAGGAGACAGGAAATCTTCATTAAAGTTCAATTACTAAATAAGCATATTTGATTAGAACATTCATGATTCAGAAAAAAGGTTCAACCTTGGACTATGGAAACATGAAGACAATAATAATAAATATTTTAAGAAATATCTTTTATGAATTCTTTTAACTATGTCCATTTTAGGGAAAATTGACTCATTAATATATCCATGTCAGCATATAGTTAAGCAAAAAAAAAAACTATATCATTTAATACAAATTACTTACAAAATAGAATCTTGAGTTTAAAGACTGAAACTATACCAAATAGACAGATGCTTCTCAGCTTACCAATGAAACCACTATAAGATGAAAACACATTTAACACATCTAACCTACAAATCATCATACAATACTGTAGAGTATCTGTTTTTACCCTCAGAGAGCACAGAGTGGCACTCTACCCACTGAGCTAAACCTTTAGACATTTAGGTAACAAGAAAATGTACTTAATCTATTCCTTCAGTTCAGTTCTTTATGCTTCTTTAGATAGCTATTGATCCACTAAGATCAGTTTCCCAAGTATGACAACACCAACATGGAATAGTTTAAAGCAGTAAATCCAAATAATGTCTCTTCCACTACTAATTTTGTAATATTTCAATGATAGTTGAAATATTAATGCTCTATCAAATCTCTAATCAATGCTCTACCAAAAATCTGTTTTCTCAGTTAAATATACCATTTATTTGGTTCATAAATTGTTCCTGCAAGTCATGGCTTAAACACTCAGTAAATGTTAGCTATTAATAGTAATAATAAACATGAAGAAACTGAAATTGTTTAACTAAACATTGTCATTAGTTAAGAACATCTATGAAGCTTACTGAGATGATTAGTAAATACTTTGATTAATTTCTAGAGGAAATCCATGATTTTTTCACTTTGCTATTTTGATTGGCTCAAAGACCCTTCATGGCAGGAAAATAAGCTTATTATCAAAGACTAATATTACTCATGGGGCTGAGATTTAGCTCAGTTGGTAGAGTGCTGCTCTGCAGTCTTGTGAGGTCCCGAGTTTGATTCCCAGCACCACAAAAATGGGAGAAGGATGTGGTAATCCACTCCCAAGGCAATCCCAAAACAGTAAGCCATTAAAAACCCTATGAGGGTCGCTATGAGTCAGACATGACTCGACAGCACCTAACAACAACAAATATTACTCATAATTCTCTGAAATCATAAAACATGTTTATGCATCATTGGGTTATTTGAAGATTGTGGCCGTGGGCATTAAAAAAGTGTTTTCTAAAATTTCAGTGCAGCTACAGAGGGGTAACTTTGAGATTCTGTAATTCTGTGGCACTGAGTCTGTTTTTGAATCATATAGCCTTTGTATGATATAATTCTGGTCATAACTTTGTAAAATGTATAGCTTATTATCAGTTCATTTCCCAAGGAAGAACTGAGAATTGGTGCTGAATTTTAATTCTTACCATGACTGAGAGATTTCTAAATTGCAATAGCCATTTAACAGCCATTATTATTTTGTGTAAGACTATGACCTTGGAGGTTGCTTATTGTATCTGTTGACTTGAATTTGTTTAGAATTGGTTGCTGAGGATTATGTCTGAACATGCTCTCTAAATATATAACGTATCCTTTTTTTGGACAACTAGATAGACATTATCATTGAGTAAATGGTGACCATTGTGTACAGAATCTAAAGAATATTACACATGAGCATTTCTAAGCTGAAAACCTAGGTGATTTTATTATGGACATATCTGTTAGGCCATGTTCTTTCTCCCATCTTTTTTCAGAGCTAATCATTTGCCAGCAGTAGATAGAAAACCGTAAGTATAAATGATGTGGATCTATAATTCTAGTTATTATCTTATTGGAAATAAGTACTGCATGTGGGAAAACTAAAATATTGCATTTGTTGAAAAATACACAATAGGAACTGTAAAATTCACGGTATTGTTTATATGAGAGCACAGTGTCTCACAATCATTTTCTATTTATGAATATTATGCAGTGGAGAGTAGTGTTAGGCGTATTGCTTAAACAGTTAAAAGCAATAGCGTTCCTTCAGGCATCATACATTCTGCATGTGTGAGTTCCCATACTAATGAAGCCCTCCCTGAATTATTTTATGATGTTATAGATTTGGATTTTTTTAAAGAATGTATAAGAAATACACAAAAGATTTTTCTCTTTTAGGCTTTCTAACTTCCAACTCAGCTGTGTCATTTATTACCTGTATTGTACAAGGGTCGCTATGAGTCAGTCCCGACTCAAAGACACCTAACAAGAAGAAGTAGTAAGTAGTACCTACCTCATTTGGACTCATTTAGAGTCCTAAATGAGAACATAGATTGGTTGTCACACTAAGGGCCCAATAAATATCAGTTTCTACAGCTACAAAAGCACCATGATGTGGTCATTATATGAAAATCACAAAAATATAGTATAGACCTTTCTAAACCTATACAGTGGCATTCATATCCCTCTGCATAAACCTAGAAACATAAACAGTTTTTATGTCTCATCTTTGAGTACCACCTTAGAAGATTATACAGTATTTTAAAAGATACTTCTTATTTAATCCCTACTATAAATTTACAGGGGGCTGGGATTTAGCTCAGTTGGTAGAGCGCCGCTCTGCAGTCTCTGAGGTCCCGAGGTCAATTCCCAGCACTGCAAAATGGTGGAAGGACGTGGCAACCCATTTCTAAGGCAATCCCGAAACAGCCATTGAAAACCCTGAGAGTCGCTATGAGTCAGACTCAACTCAACGGCACCTAACAACAACAACATAAATTTATAAGATGTGTTTATCATGGCTAATTGTGTGAGCACTCTGGGTGATTATAAGGCATGCTAAAAATTTGAGAGCCACTACACTAGATAAGACAGCAAGGGATCATATCTAAAGGATAAGCAACAACCAGTTAATAATGATCAATTTTGTCAGATTCATAGGAACACAGCTATGAAATTAATATTCTCATCTTTTAGAAATACTATCAGCTGTATATGAATATTTTGAGTCCTAAAGTGGTAACTATACCTGTAAATCAAAGAAAATGAAATACAACAAGCAGAGAGGAAATAATCCTTTATGGCTTTTCTGTTTTTTCGATGCAATTGTTTTATTTTATGTTATTGTTGTTGTTGTTAGGTGCTGTCAAGTTGGGTCTAACTCATAGCAAGCATATGTATAGCAGAATAATACACTCTCTGATTCTGTGCCAGGCATATGATCTTATTTATGCTTAAGCCCATTGTTGCAGACACTATGTCAATCCATCGAGTTGAGGGTTTTCCTTTTATTCGTTGATCAGCCACTTTCCAAAACATGATGTCCTTCTCTATCCAAGCTTTATTAAGGTATAATTGACAAATCAAAATTGTGCACATTTAGGATGGACATGATGATTTGATATGTACATATGCTGCAAACTAATTGCTGTAATAAAGCTAGTTAGCACACCTGTCACCTCACATGGTTAAATTGTGTGTGTGTGTGGCTCTCCTACATGGTAATTTATATTGAAAAATTTAGTGGTTATGATAGGGGCAAGAGGAATAAGACATTTTATTTTGTGGAGTTATTAAGAAAGTATCATTTCAAATTTTCTCCTTGTTTGATTTCTTCTTGATTTTGTGGTCTCATCTTTTTCTACTCATTGGGTAAATATTGGCATTGCTCAGTGTGTATACTCGGTCCTATTAACTTCTAATTTTTCTCAGAAACATAGATTATATTGTTACCTTTCTGGACTTAAACGTCTTCTGATGTTCTTATTATTCAAATCTAGATATCCATCCCAGTTATTTCCACAGGACCTAGCCACCTAAATTCAACACTTTAGTGCTATGAATGCCCCAAATGGATAATTCAGAAATAAAATTGTACAAAATATAGCTTTTTGGGTTCAGCTTATGTTTACCATAATGAATTTGAGATTTGTCTATGATCTTCTCCTTTAATTCACTCTTTCTTAATGTCAAATAAAATGATAAAAGTCATTTCCAAGTTTTAGAAATCATGAACAAACATTTCACACACACACACACACACACACACACACACGGCTTGTGGTGAACATAAATTTTCATTTATCTTAGTAATTACCTGGGCTGAGATTGCTATTTGTATACATTACATTGTTGCATGGTTTCTCAAGGTGGAGGTACCACAAGGTGGTAGCACCATCTTGGATTCCCATCGGTAATATGTGAGGGTTCTTGTACATATTGTCATCAGCACTCAATATTGTCAATACTTATTAATTTTATATTAGCCACTATAATACATATATAGTGGTATCTCATTATGATACTGCCTGCAGCGGTAGCCCTGTGGCATGCGATCCCGTCAGATCTCGGAAGCTAAGCAGGGTCGGGCCTCGTTAGTACCTGGATGGGAGACCACCTGGGAACATCAGAAGCTGTAGGCTTGGGAGAAAGACTTGGCAACCCCCTCCCAAAAATCAATCTTCCATTGAAAACCCAATGAACAGCAGAGAAGCACTGACAATAGTGTTTCCCCTGTTGTATAGAGGGTTGCTATGAGTCGGATACCGACTCGATGGCACCTAACAACATTATGATACTAATTTGTACTTATTTTGCCTTTAATGATTTATGTTTGTTGTCTCAGCTAAAAACCTTTGTTAAATATTAGGTCCCAGAATTGGGTCTTAAATTTTCTTTTGGAATTTTCATTTTCTGGTTTTACATTTATGTCTAGAATCTACTTTGATTAAAATTTTGTATCTTGTGCAAAGTATAAATAGTTGTGTGTGTGTATGTGTGTGTGTGTGTGTGTGTGTGTGTGTGTGTACCAAATAGTTGAAGCAACAGCTGCTGAAAATAATGTTCATTCTCCAATGGATTACCTTTATACCTCACTGAAAATCAATAAGGTATTTCCTACATATACCATTTTCTGTATTATATTGTGTTTCCTTATTCCATTTCCATCCTTCTGCCAATATCCACTCTCTTGACAATTGTAGTTTTATAGTAAATCTTAACATCTAGCAGTTTAATCTTTCAATCTTGTTCTTTTTGTAAAAAAAGGTCTTCTTTTCTTAATTCCTTTGCATTTTCATATATTGTAGTATCAATCTTTCAATTTCTTAAAAAGTATTAATTTGAAGAGAATTTACATTCTGGATCTTTTAAAATGGTAAAACTGAGTATATCTTCATTTATTTAAGTCTTCTATTGTCTTTCAAAAGTGATTCACATATTTCAGCATACAGATAAGTGATATATTTGGGTAGATATACATCTAAGTATTTCATAATTTTTACTTCTAGTCTAAAATGATTTTTTAAATTTTCTACACTTCATTGCAAGAATGTTACTTTTTACATATTTATCTCATTTAATATTACTATAATAAATTCACTAATTAATTATTGAAAATTTTCTATATGTTTTAGGGGATTTTGTGAGTAGAGAAA
>VMDO01028904.1:10004-23399 GCA_007922755.1 Pedetes capensis
TTTTTTTTTTTTTTTTTTTTTTTTTTTTTTTTTTTTTTTTTTTTTTTTTTTTTTTTTTTTTTTTTTTTTTTTTTTTTTTTTTTTTTTTTTTTTTTTTTTTTTTTTTTTTTTTTTTTTTTTTTTTTTTTTTTTTTTTTTTTTTGTGGTACTAGGGGTTGAATCCAGGGCCTTGCGCCTGCATACTATGCAAGTGCTGGACCACTGAGCTGCACCCCCAGCTCTTTTTTTTTTTTTTCTTTCTTTCTTTCTTTACTTCTCGAGACAGGGACTTGCTAAGTTATGCAGACTTCCTCTGGTCTCGAACTTGCGATCCTCCTGGCTCCGCCTCCCAAGCTGCAGGGATTACAGGCATGCGCCACTGAGCCCAGCTGAGCAAGAGTGATCTTCACCCTGCTCCTAAACCTGGCTCAGTGAATTGGCCTGGGACTCTCCGGTGGAGCATCCACTCTACTTCCAGATAGAAGGGCACACTGCGCAGTGCGGAGGATGGAGCCCACCGGGGTGCGGCCAGGCTGGCAGGGTCTTGGCTTTGCCAGGAACACAAATCCCAGGATGCTTGGAATCGAGCACCAGGCCCCCTTGTGTGATCACTGCCTGTCCCTGACTCAGCCACAGGACCATCCCGACCCGGCGAGAGAGTGAGAGCAGGGATCGACTCCCTGGGATTCTCCGTGTATTTTGCAGACTGTGAATGACCAGCGTCAGCCCAAGCAGAAGATTCATGGTGCTGATGGCGGCTTAGGCTTTGGTTTCGCTTCTGCAAAGTTTTCAGCCTTGTGATCTGCTTTCCCTGTCCTTCCTGTCCCCAACCCCCCAAGCCGGAGGCCTGTGAGGGACTAAGGAGGCAGATCGCCGAGTAAAGAAGGTGCCCCATCCTGAGATGTTGTTGTTGTTGTTAGGTGCTGTCGACTCATAGAGACCCTATGTACAGCAGATCAAAACACTTGCCGATTCTGGGCCAGGTACACGATCTTATTTATGTTTAAGCGCGTTGTTGCAGACACTGTGCCAATCCATCTGGTGGAGGGTTTTCCTCTTTTGCGTTGTATTTGAAAGTCCACAAGCTTATACAACATGTGATTTGAGGTCCTCTTGGCCTCACCTGCTGGTCTCTGCAGCTCCAGACGCCTGCAGCTGGCCTCGCATGCTGCTGGAAAATAACAGCGATATTCTCCTTTATTCTAAGGAAAATTCTAATTTGAAGCAGATTACGCCTACACCACCAAATGCCTGCCCTGCTGTGTCCTTGTTCCAAAGGCTTAATCACAGGGCGGTGTTTCTGTCCATTTCTTGGCCTCCACAAAGCATCAGCCCCCTTAGCATTTGGAGAATTTCCTCCAAAAGAGACATGAATTTTACCAAGCTTTGCCAGTGGAGCAACACTGGCATAGCCACTGCAGTCTTTGAACATAACTTTTCTTCCATGGACGTGACTCTCTGATCACATGTCACCTGCTTAATTCACAACACACTATGGACACTTGGACTATGAAGAGCTGACTGTCAGTCCGTAGAAAAATCACTTTTACTTACAAGTTCGCCCACTCTATCGAACCATGAAATGGGTTACAGATGGGGCTCCTCAGATCGGACTCTGCCCTGGCACAGCTTCTCTCCTTGGGAAGCTGAGAAGGTGGGATGTGCACCAGGACTCTCTAGTGAAGTGTCTTCACCAGGGGCTGAGGCCACTGATCACATGAGCCCTCCACTGTGCATTCCCGAGTGCATGACGCTGGATCCCTTACACAGACCTATGTGTTGCAGCCCGCTACACAGCTCGGCTACATGAGACGTACGTCAGTGCAACCTGTTTCTCCAAGGCCCTGATGAAACAGACAGACAGAAATCCCCACATGAACACAAACGCAAGAGTGAAGGACACCATCGCAGGATTTTGTCCACAAAAGCTGTATGAGGTCGCTGCCACAATAGCAGAGTGTTTGGCTGTAAACTTTTTCACATGTTTATAAGTAGAGGATGGAATTCTTTTCTTTCTCTCTTTTGGGGTGCAAGGGGTTAAACTCAGGGCCTCATGGATGCGAAGCCCGTGCTCTACCATTCAGTAATATCTCCAGCCCATGCGTACCAAGTGTGATCAAACAATAAGGTGAGGGCAGGGTGCGGTGGCCCACACCTGTAATCCCATCAGCTCAGGAGGCAGAGGCAGGAGGATCGCAAGTTCGAGACCAGAGGCAGTCTTCATAACTTAGCGAAACCCTGTCTCAAAAAGTTAAAAAAAATGGGCTAAGGGTGCAGCTCAGTGGTCCAGCACTTGCAGAGCATGCAAGCGCGAGGCCCTGGGTTCAACCCCCAGTACCACAAAAAATAAATAAATAAATTAATTAATTAATCATCATCATAATAATTAATAATAATAAGGTGAATGTTTAAATTTTTAAAATCAATTATAGTAAAAGACACATCACTTTTATCCCCCTTAAAAACCCTCCCCCCAGCTTCTAACACACTTGTCCCTTCCTTCTGGCCATTTCCGGCAGCAGACCTGGGCGTTTCCTTTCACAAGTGTCCTAGTTTCCTCCTCCATTGTGACAACACTCCATGTCACACATCATTTCCCGTGCAGCAATTCCTGTTGAATAAAAACATTACGGTGTGTCGTCCCCCACCTTATCCACCAGGTCTGGCTGTGTGTGACTTCTGGCTCTTCTCCCAAGTCAAAAGGTAAATGTTTTGAATCGGTTCAGGGTATCAAACCAGCCACAACCGCACAACTAAGGACAAAAAGAGAACCTTCCAGAACCACTTCAGAAAGCGGCAAGGAAGACCAGATAATTGTGTTCAAAGCCAGCGGGAATTTTTTGAGGAGGATTAATGGCAAAGTGTCTTTTGCTGTGATAACGTTTTTATTTTGGACATTCACAGAATCTTCTGATCACACCTCATACGAACAACACACTCTAAATAATGACCAAAAGTACGGCGCAGGAAATATAAACCAGTAGCACAGTGTCATGGTTTGAATCTAAAATGTCCCCCCGAGGTCATATCTTCAAAGCTTTGGTCCCCATCTTGTGGTGCTGTCCCAGGAAGCTGTGGAGCTTTGGGAGATGGGCCTCAGCTTTGCTGGTCACTGGGGGTCTTTGGAGATTTTTTGTGGGCTCCTGGTTCTGGCAGCTGGCTCTTTGCTCCTTATCGCCATGAAGGGATGCTCTCCATCGCCTGCCTCGCCACCACGTCTTCCTACATCTATGGACTGACATCTTCTAACCGTGAGCCCCAGTAAATCTTCCCTCCCATGATTTGGTTCTGTTAGGCACCTTGCCGCAGTGGCAGAGAAGCTGCCTAATGCATTTAGTCATTTCTGTGACCAGGCATTCATATAGCCAAGTATCATGCACTTAGCTGTGATGCACTGAATGTTCACAAGACCAGCAGAGCAATAGGTGTGTTTCTACTGGCAGCGCTACAAACCCAAACACGGGAGCAGCACATGGCCCTGTGATGATACAATGGCCACATTGCCAGCCAACAGGACTTCTCAGCTGCATTGTCATTCGATGGCACTGTCATATATATATATCCTGTCCTTGGCCAAAAATGTCACCATAGGGCACATGACTTTATTAAAAGATGAACTTATATAAAAGGAAAAAAAAGAAAAGCTGAGAATGGTGTTAATATAAATGGTCTAGAAAAGGCATGCAATTGTTCTGACAAGATAAAAACAAAGTTCACTGCAGGAAAAGTTTCTCTCTTAAACAGAACTGGGACCCAAGGACATACATAAGAATATTACCAAGTAAATGATAGCGAAGACTTAGATGGGGAGGGTGGGGTGGGGGGAAGCATACAAGAGGGTAAGGGGGAACCTATATGAATAATGTATATCAAAATGCATATATGGAAATGCCACAATGAAAAGCATGTCAGAATGGATCACATTAAGGTGTACAGTAAAAATTTCCAATAAAAAAGATGAACTTATTATACATAGGCACATGTATGGTTTATCACTGATAATACGTCCCAATTTTATATTCAGTGCTTTTCTTATTCAGTACTGAGTAAAAATCTACTCTAGAACTTCTAAAGGTAAGAAAATCAATGTCTCAAATAAAAAATCACTACCTGGACTTAGCAGACCAAATGTCAGATTAAGGTATAATTTGAAGGGTAGAAGAGAAGCAGAGAGGACAGTCAAGCAAAGAGGAGAAGAAAAACAAAGGCTGTGCTAACATAAATGTATTTGTGATTTTATGCAAATTATATGCATATAATCAAGTAGAAATGTTTGAGACAGAGTATTTGAAAACCTTCATTTGGCAACAATGTTTAAATTACAAAACACATATACCTTTGGAACCAGAGGTCATAGAACTGGACTCTATCCGCGGAATTTAAGTCAAGAAAGGAATACATATACAAGGGTGTTTATTGCAGGACCACTGCAAACACCAACTAGCTGAAAATGATATAATGCCCTTGATTAGGAAGATGGAGGAATAAATTCTGGCATTCTACTTTCATGCCAGGCAGTATGATGCAGCCATTAAAATTAAATACAGCCATACACCGCAGAGGGACACAGCAGTCAATGTAAACATATAATGATACATTGTATCCAAAATTATGGAATTCTGAGGACACCTGGGAGAATAGAGCCTCAGAAACCTACCGCAAAACACCTACAATTATCCATAAGTACATATGCAGTCCCTGCAAAAGGGAAAGAGTGAGAAGTACACTTAGTGAAAAATATTCAATATCTTTCCAAATTAATGAAAGCTATGAATACACAAATGAAAGAAAGTCACCAAAGCTCAGTCAAGATCAATACAAAGAACACATTGCAAAGTGGCTACGGTCTGGGGTGAGGAAACACCGGCCTCAGGAAAATATTTTTTTAAATAAGACAAGAAAGAGATTTTTTTTTCTAGGTAAATTCATCACCAGCAGAAGTGTTAATAGCAAAAGTACTCATGCTGAAGCTAAACCACATCATCCAGAAATTTGGATTTACAAAAAGAAACAGACAATTCAGACATGGTAAATACATTGTTGTGCTATTGTTATGTGCTGTCAAGTCGGTGTCTCACTCATAGTGACCCTACATACAACAGACAAAACACTATTATCAGTGCTTCTCTGCTGTTCATAGAGTTTTCAATGGTGGATTGATTTTTAGGAGTGGGTTGCTGGGTTCGCCTCCCAAGCCTACAGCACCTGGTGTTCCCAGGCGATCTCCCATCCAAGTACTAACCAGGCCCAACCGTACTTAGCTTCCGAGATCTGACAGGTTTGGACACCACAGTGGTATGGCTGCAGGCCTTGGTGAATACATAGATAAATATTAAGGTTATTTTGCTTAATTTTAAATTTCCAAAAGATAATTGACCATTTAAAGAAAAATATGTCACCAGGTGCCATGGCGCATGCCTGTAATCCCAGTGACTTGGGAGGTGGTGGCAAGAGGATTGCAAGTTCGAGACCAGAGGCAGTCTGAATAATTTAGTGAGGCCCTGTCTCAAAAAAGTAAAAAAAAACAAAATGGGCTGGGGGTGCATCTCAGTGGTCCAGAACGTGGCAAGTGCGAGGCCCTGGGTTCAATCCCCAGTACTAAAAAAAAAAGGAAAATGTGTTATGAGGTTTCCATCAGATGTAAGGTACGACTGCATGGAATGGTACACACTCTTATAAGGGTCTCAGATTATGTGCATGTAGAGATATATTTAAAGGTGACTCCCATTGAGTTAAAGGTACATATTATAAATTCTAGAGATCTCTAAAAATATTTTTTAAATATATAGCAAGTTAGCCAATAAAGGAGATAAAACAGAGTAATGAAAAATCATAATCTCAAATTCAAAGGGACAGCCAAAAGGTAAAGAAAAAACTGTATAGAACGTATAGCAATATGACTGACTTAAACCAAGCAAGAACAATAGTTACACTAAGTATAAATGAACCAAAAAACAATTAAAAGGCAGAAGCTATTACACTTGATAGAAAAGCAGAATGCAACCTATCCTATCTGTGAGAAATAAGCTTCCAATATAAAATCAGAACTTGTTGTCATTGTTAGGTGCCATCAAGTCCATTACCATAGTGACCCTTATAAGGGTTTCAATGTCTGGGGTGGTTTGCCTGTTCGTTCCCCTGTTCTGGTGGTGCTGGGGATTAAACCCATGGCCTCAGCATAGGCAGAGCAGCACTCTACCACCTGAGCTAAACCCCAGCGCAAAATCAGAACTAGGTTAAAATAAAGTGACAGAAAAGGTCATACAATGCAAAACTAATCGTAAGAAACCTGAAGTCATTATCTTAATATCAGACAGGACTTGGAATGTCAAACATTGAGAATGAAAAGTCATAATGATAAAAGGGTCAATGAACCACGAAGGTATAAAAATCCTAAATTTGTGTACATATAATGATAAGGTCTTAAAATATAGGGGGCAGAAAATGGGTGGAGTGACAGAAGAAATGGACACTCTCACTGATACAGTTGGTGACAAGAGGGCTCCTCCCGGCGATGGATAGAGCAAGTGCTGGAAGGCACTGCAGGCCTAAACAGTTCCACCAAGCAGCCTAACAAATTGACCTTCGTAGACTCTCATCTTGAAAGGCAGAATTCACAGCACCTCAAGGGATCTGAAAGCTTCCCTGATGGAGCCAAATAAAGGGCACAAAGGATGTTTCAATAAGGTGACCTCCAAAATGGCACACAGTACGTTCTCTGACACGACGGCATGGAACCAGTAATAAATAATGAGGATGTGTTTATGAAAGTCCCCCTCATGAGGGGTTTCTACATGGAGCGAGGGGCAATTGTTCAAACGGAAAAAGGAAACACTGCCTGGTTTAAGGTCAGGAAAGGTGAACTTCAGGCCTGGATCCTTTCACTGCACCTCTTCAGTATCAGTGCTCAGCAAATAATCTGAGAAGCTGGACTTTATGACGAAGAAAGTGGCATCATGATTGGAGGAAGACTCATTAACAGCCTGCATCGTGCAGATGACATAACTCTGCTCACTGAAAGTGAAGAGGATTTGAAACATTTACTGATGAAGATCAAAGAACACAGCCTTCAGTATGGATTGTGACTCAACATCAACAAAACAAAAGTTCTCACCACTGGGTCAATAAGCAACTTCATGATTTATGGAGAAAAGATTGAGGTTGTCCAAGATTTTGTTTTATTTGGTTCTACAAGCAACACTCGTGGAAGCAGCAGTCAAGAAAACAAGAGATGCCTTGCGCTGGGAAAAGCTGTTGCAAAAGACCTCTTTAAAGTGCTGAAAAGTAAAGATGTCACACTGAAGACAAAGTATGCCTGACTCATGCCATGGTATTTTCAGTCGCATCATATGGTTGTGAAATCTGGACAGTGAATAAGGGAGACAGGAGAAGAATTGATGCTTTTGAATTATGGTGCTGGAGAAGAATGTGGAATATGCCGTAGACTGACAAAAGAACCAATAGATCTGTCTTAGAGGAAGTGCAACCAGAGTGCTCCTTGGAAACAAGGATGGGTAGGCTGTGGCTGATGTATTTTGGACATGTAGTCAGGAGAGACCAATCTCTGGAGAAGGACTTCATGTTTGGGAGAGTGACAAAAAAGGAAAACCCTCAACTAGATGGATTGACACAGTGTCAGCAACAATGGGCTTAAACATAGAAAAATTCCTGTGCCTGGCACAGAATCAGGAAGTGTTTCATTCTGGGGTCATACACAGTGTTTCATACACAGGGTTGCTATCAGTCAGACTCCACTCCATGACGCCTAATAACAACAACAATGGAATTCCCATGTCTTTAAAATTAAGCAAAATTAATGAAATAATCCACTGGGTCAATAAGAGAGTAAGATCAAAGAGAATCTAGAAAATGATTTAAACTTGATGAAATGAACATAGAAGGTACAACACAGAAAACTTTGAAGGGTTCAGCTGAAGTTGATCTTAGGAAGAGTTTATCACATTAAGTGCTTACATTAGGGAGACGGTGGCTGGGGTCAACTCAGTGGCAGAGCGCTCACCTGGCATGCACCAGGCCCTGGGCTCCATCTTCAGAACCAAGGGGAAAAAAGGAAAAGAAAAAAGTTTTCAAATCAATCGTCCAAACTTCTACATTAAGAAGCTTAAACTGGGCACAGTGGAGCATGCCTGTAATCCCAGCAACTCAGAAGGCTGAGGCAAGAAGATCACAAGTTCGAGACCAGAGGTAGTCTGTGTAATTTAGTGAGACCCTGTCTCAAAAAGTTAAAATAAATGGGCTGTGGGTGCAGCTCAGTGGTCCAGCACTTGCAAAGCATGCAAGTGCGGAGCCCTGGGTTCAACCTCCAGTACCGCAAAAAAGAAAAAGAAAAAAAAAAAAGCTTAAAAAGAAAAAAATAAACAGAAAATGAGGTGGGGGGAAACAAGTGCATCAGAATAAAATCAAAATAGGAAGAGGGAAAAAATAAAGATCAGAGCTGCAGTCAGTAAAATTTAAAAATGGACAAATAACAGAACAATATCAATGAAACAAAAACATCAATAAAATTCATCAACTTCTCATCAATTTAACAATAAAAAAATAAGACATATCTTACAGTATCAAGATCCAAACAGGGCACATTGCTATAGATCCCAGAGACATTAAGAAACAGTCTGAAAGAGCTTTGTGGCAATTCATTGGCTTAGATAAAATGGAGACATTTTTGGAACATACCAGATGTAAGAACAAAAATATTTGAATTGTTCTTATCTATAAAATTAAATTTATACTTAAAAACCTTTCCACAAAGAAATTTCCTGGTCCATGTGTATTCAGTAGTAAATTCCATCAACTACTTGAAAAACAAATATAATACACATTTTTCTGAAAAGTATTTCCTAATTCATTTTGCGAGGACAGAACTACCTTTACACCAAATTACAAAAACCAGACAAAAATACCATAAGAAAACAGTAGACCAACATTCATTATGAAAAAGATAATTCCTTTTCAAATTATTAGCAAATGAACTCAAGTAAAACAAAGAAAACACAGTTTCTAAATAAGACTACCCCTAAAATTCAATATTAACATTTGAAATTAATTAACATAATTCACCACACTAACAAAAGAAAGGAGAAGAATCACAATTACCTCAAAAGGTGGAAGAAAAGTATTTGACAAGATTCAATATACATTCATAGTAAATAAATAAATAAATAAATAAATAAATAAAACTCTCCACAAACCCACAGGAACTACAGGAGCAACCTCAGTCATATAGAGACCATTTACAGTTAGCCTACAATGAGCATCTTATTCATGGTGAAAATGGCATGCTTTCCTCCCTCTAATAGGAAACAAGACAACGAGGTCTCCTTCCCCCACTTCTGATAAACATTGTGCTAGAGACGCTGTCCAGTGCAGTAAGACAAGAAAAAGAAGGAAAAGTCATACAGATTGCAAAAATAAATGATTGGCTTTAATTTTAGGAAATATAACCCTATATGTAGAAAATCCTAATGAACGTGCAAACGTTGCTGGAATTCAGAAATGAACTTAGTGAGGTCATATGATAAAAGGCCAATATACAATAATTATATTTCTCCTTGCTATCAGTGAGCAATTAGAAAATGAAGTTTTAAACACGGGCCATGCATGCACACAGGAAACTACAGAGCATGCTGAGGGCAACCAAAGAAACCTAACTAAATGGCGAGACACGTCATGTTCAATGACTGGCCTCCGTGTCCTTATGGCATCCATTTCTCCCACTTAGCCAATAGCTTCATTGTGATCTCAGGCCAAATCCCAACAGGCCTGTCAGGGGAAAAGGGCAAGCTGAGGCAAAATCCTGGGGATGGAAATGACCTGGAAGAGCCCAGATAGCTCTAAATAAAGGGAAGGGGTAGGGTCTCACGGAGTCTGACTTCAAGGTTAGCCCTGTAACATAGGTGACGTAGAATCAGCTTTAAAGTGCTTGTGTGGATAAAGGGCCAATTGATTTCCTAAAAAAATAGGGAGCAAGTTAATGGGATGACTAGTTGTCAGTCTAAAACAACAACAAAATACAAAACACATTTTTTAAAAACATGTTGTTAGGTGCCATCGAGTCGGTGTCCGACTCATAGCGACCCTGCGTACAACAGGCAAAACACTAATGTCAGTGCTTCTCTGCTGTTCATAGGGTTTTCAATGGCAGATTGATTTTTGGGAGGGGGTTGCCAGGTCCGTCTCCCAAGCCTACAGCTTCTGGTGTTCCCAGGCGGTCTCCCATCCAGGTACTAACCAGGCCCAACCCTGCTTAGCTTCCGAGATCTGACGGGATTGGATGCCACAGGGCTACAGCTGCAGGCTTTTGAAAAGCATAGGCCAAACAAAATTAACTCAAAATGGGCCATCAGCTGAAATGTAAACTACAAACTTTGGAACCTCCAGGGGAAATAAGAGGAAGCCATCTTTATGATACAGAGGTGAGCAAAAATTTCCTACCCAGGAAGCAAAGAGCAAAACCCCATACGAAATGTGATGAATGAATCTCAGAGAAATTAGAGACCTCCGTCTTAGAAATTTTTTTTTTAAATGAAAAGTAACCATTGATGTGGCAAGGATCTACCATGTTATGTCCAACTGGAGATCTATATCTGAGATAAGGGAACATTTGTCTTTTTTCTTTTTGCAGGCCTTGTGCAAGCTTGGCAAGTGCTCTACCACTGAGCCATACGCAGACTCCCTGTTTTATTTTTTATTTTAGGGTCTCCCTAAGTGGCACAGACTGTACCAGCCTTCAACCTGAGATCCTCCTGCCTCAACCTCCTGAGAAGCTTATAATGCAATAATGTTGTTGTTGTTGTTACGTGCCATTGAGTTGGGTCCAATTCATAGTGACCCTCATAGGGTTTTAGATGGCCGACTGTTTGGGAATTGTTTCAGGAGAGGCCTGCCACATCCTTCTCCCATTTTTGTGCTGCTGAGGATCAAACTCGGGTCCACAGAGTGCAGAGCAGCACTCTACCAACTGAGCTAAACCCCATCCCATAATATGATAATAGGAATGTAAATAACCTTATTGTTGTTGTTATCAGGTACCACTGAGTCAACCCTATGTACAACAGAACAAAACACTCCTGGACACTGTGCCACGCCTGGCACCATGTCAGTGCTTCTCTGCTATTCACAGCATTTTCAACAGCTGAATGTTTCAGGATAGTTTTGGGAGTAGGCTATCAGGTCCTTCTTCCATTTTTGCAGCGCTGGGGATCAAACCCAAGGCCTCAGAACACAGAGCAGCACTCTGCCAACTGAACTAAACCCCAGCCCTCCAAATAAACTTATAATGCAATAACTGTTATATTACAATGAATAATTACTTTTTAATAAATATTTCGCCTGCAGGTGTAGCCCTGTGGCATCTGATCCCATCAGATCTTGGAAACTAAGCAGGGTCGGGCCTGGTTAGTACCTGGATGGGAGACCACCTGGGAACACCAGGTGCTGTAGGCTTGGGAGAAGGACCTGGCACCCCCTCCCAAAAATCAATCTGCTATTGAAAACCCTATGAACAGCAGAGAAGCACTGACAATAGTGTTTCCCCTGTTGTACAGAGGGTCACTATGAGTCGGATACCGACTCGACAGCACCTAACAACTAACAACAAATATTTCAAGCTGACAGCAAAACATCCATGAATGATCAACAAGTGCACCAAAAGACGTTTACTGTGTTATCAGAGAAATGCAAGTGAAAACCTCAAGAAGCCACAGGGACAAACTCAGTAAAGAGCTGAAGTTATACAGCCTGAACACAGAGTGTGATACACACCTGTAACCCCACACTCAAGTGGCTGAGGCAGGAGGATCACGAGTTTGAGGCCAACCTGGGCTACGGGGAGAGACGCCGTCTCAAGGAAAGGAAAAGAAAAAAGTCTGAAAACAGCAAGTGTTGATCAGGCTGTGGGGCAACTGCAGTCCTGTGAAGGCTGTGGGGAAAGCGGGCCAGGCCCTCAGGAAGGCTCTAGGGATGTGGGACAGCCTCGCCACCTTCCTCCCACCCAAGAGAAACGAACACGTATTCCACGCAAGAACGTGTCCATCAGTGCTGAGGCCATCCTGTCAACAGCCCACCAGAGGAGGGCATTTAAATCAGGTCCTACCAATGATGCTTGAGAAACTGTATTTTAAAATGCGATAAGAAAGAGGTGCCTGCAGCTGTAGCCCTGTGGCATCTGATCCCATCAGATCTTGGAAGCTAAGCAGGTACGGGCCTGGTTAGGACCTGAATGGGAGACCGCCTGGGAACACCAGAAGCTGTAGGCTTGGGAGACGGACCTGGAAACGCCCTCCCAAAAATCAATCTGCTATTGAAAACCCTATGAACAGCAGAGAAGCGCTGACAATCGTGTTTCCCCTGTTGTACAGAGGGTCGCTATGAGTCGGATACCGACTCGATGGCACCTAACAACAACAACAACAAGAAAGAGGTGAGAAAGTCACTAAGAAAACATGGTCAGTCCAACACAGTGGCGTTCATGAGGAAAGGGTGAGGCAGCGGAACATAGTCTGGGGCACCGGGACATGGCGGAAAAGAAGAGCTAAGCAGGTGAGTCTCTGTAATAAACGCAACTGGGCCGCACTCATGTAGCAGAGGAGAGAATCTCACAAACTGGGTTTAAAAAATGCCAGTTATAGCCGGGCGCGGTGGTGCACATCTGTCAGCCCAGAAGCTCGGGAGACGGAGGCAGGAGGATCACAAGTTTGAGACCAGAGGCAGTCTGTATAACTTAGCAAGACCCTGTCTCAAAAAGTAAAAACAAAAAACAAACAACTACAACAACCAAAAAATGGGCTGGGGCTGCAGCTCAGTGGTCCAGCACTTGGAGAGCATGCAGGCGCGAGGCCCTGGGTTCATTCAACCCCCAGTACCACACACACACACACACACACACACACACACACACACACACACACACACAAGCCAGTAATGTTCTATCAGAAGAACCACACCAAAACATGAACTTTCATATGAAGGTTGAAAACGATAGGGTAGAAAAGTATATGTCAATCAAACGTTAACAAAAAACCAAGCAACTGGAGCTATTGCTGTGGAGTAAGTTAGAATGCAGGGTGGAAATGATGGAGTGGATAAAGCTGAGTGGTCAGAGAATAAAAGGAATAGTGCGTTAAGAAGACAGGTCAGGCTGGGCGCGGTGGCACACGCCTGTAATCCCAGTGGCTTGGGAGGCAGAGGTGGAAGGATCACAAGTTCGAGATCAGAGGCAGTCTGCGTAACTTCGCGAGATCCTGTCTCAAAAAGTAAAGAAAAAAAAAGGGCTGAGTGCGCAGCTCAGTGGTCCAGCACTTGCAAAGCATGCAGGCTTGAGGTCCTGGGTCTGGGTTCAACCCCCAGTACCGCAAAAAAGAAGAAGAAGAAGAAGAAGAAGAAGAAGAAGAAGAAGAA
>VMDO01028905.1:0-23293 GCA_007922755.1 Pedetes capensis
TATATAGAAAAATATTACCATAAAAAGACAAGTAAATGGAAGAGAAGTCTTTGATGGGGGGTGGGACAGGGGGAGAAGTGTACAAGAGAGTAAGGGGCGAACCTATATGAATTATGTACAACAAAATGCATATATGGAAATGTCACAATGAAAATCATGTCAGAATGAATCACATTAAAGTGTACATTAAAATTTTCTAATAAAAGAAGAAAACTATTATCAATTCAGTGTTTCTATGATTCCTTTAACCTTGATTTCCTAGGAATATTCATCCTTCTAATACCTTTGTGTCCAGTTTTCTATGTTATCTTCAGATTTAGTAAAATATATTTTTTCCTCATATACCTTTTAATAATCAATGAATCACAGTTCATTCTCCTATATGGTCAATCCCAGCTAATGCCATCATGACCATGCATACACTCCCAAATCTCACCAAAGTCACCTTTGAAGTCACTCATCAACCACTATCAAGCCCAGTTTTGAAAAATGTCTCCAATCTGAACATTTCCCTCCACCTCCACTATGGCTGGCCAAGTTTAAGTTCTTTCTGCTCTTACCTGAACCACACCCCTGACTGCTGCCTCTACTTCCAAATTCTCCAAACTCCATCACTTTCTGCATGCAATACAGGGGAAGCATTTCCTGATGCAGATCTGAGCACGTGACTACCGAGGTTTAGGAATTTTCTGGGTTCCCTGAATTTAGGGAAGTTCTCAGGTATGCCATGTGGCAGACAATCGGGAACTTGATGAAACCCAAGCATGTGACTATACCTCTGGCGAGGCCGAGAGGATCTGAGTACAGGCTTCTCATGCTTGACAGGCTCTCAGGGGACTTCCACATCTGTCGGCATTGCAATCTTAGCTCCTCAAGACTACGCCCAAGCTCCACACGCTGATGCACCTAGCAGGGGCCCAATCTCCAATCACTTCCCTTCGGAGCCACCAACAAATCCCACCACACCGAGCTCTTCCCAGCGTCCCTGGGATCTCTCCCTGTGGGACTCTCTCTCCTGCCTCCCAGGTACTGAGGGCGTCCCCAAAGCCCACCTGCATGGCCACCTTCTCAGTGCCGCCTTTCCAGCCCCACACACCATCATCTCCCTTTAGTCCTGTTGTTCTCTGAGCCCTTTACTCAGGCCTTCCTGGAAGGACTTGATTGCTTGTGTCCCTGTCACACTCACTAGGCCAGGAGTCAGCAAACATTTTGTCAAGGGGCAGAGGAACAGATACTTTACTTTTGTTGCCTATAACCCACCTACTCAACTTCACAGTTACGGCTCAAAACCAGCCATAGATCATGTGCAAATTAATGTATATGACTGTGTTCCAATAAAACTTTATTTACAAAAGCCAGAAGTAAACTCTAGAGCCACAGCTTGCCAACTCTTGCATTAGGAATTGAAGTCTTCATCAGGTAGAAAATATGCTTCATCTTCATTTCCTCAGTATCTAAGATACTTCCTACTATAAAGCAGGTTCAATAAATATTTGATGAATGGAGAGTCCTGAAAGAATAACTATAGGAGCTAACAAATTCTGATGGACCCGTGTGGAACTGGCTAGGAGAAAAGCTCTCAAAACTCAAAATATGTAACACACACATGCACACAATGCAGGCAGGCTGATTAATCACTGCCACACCCCAGCATTGGCTCATTTATGGAATTTGTGAAAGGGGAAGGTTTTATTTATTTAAATACTTAAATAACTATTTTAAATGAATTACCTAAAACTAAAATCATCTAATTATTGTACTAAGATTATCTTCTTTCTCCCAGCACAAGTACACAAAAAAGTTATTTTTGTTTGTTTTGTTTTTTGTTTTTCCAATAGCAGAAGGAGAACAAGGGTTAAAAGAAGTCTTTCCCAAAAACGTCTCCCACCTGCTCCCTACAAGCACAGTCCCTGACCCGCCTGAGGCCCCAGAACTGGGAGCAGTGGACAGAAAAAACGTAACTTTGAAAGAATGTCCCAGCTGACCTTAGGGACACTAATGGACAAAAGGACAAAAAGAAACAAAGCCAGCAGACAAAGAGGGGACATTTCTAAAGAAAACCGATCCACGTATCAGGTTAATTCATTAAATAAATCAAGTAGAAGAAAGGGGAGAATAGGTGGAAGGAGATGGAAGATGAGCAAAGAGAATCTTAAAGACACCCCCATGCATTCAGAGCCAGCCCAGAGAGGGAAAGGGCAAGGAAAGAGAAAATGCTAGAGCCCAAAACTGTAGGCTTAAATTAAACTGTAGGTGGTGTAGGGAAACACAGACCAGCAAGAAGGAAAAGCTCTGCCCTTCTTTCCATCATCAACTGCTTCTCCTGAGTCATGATCAACACGAACACAACAGCCACACCACCGTGAGCTCAGGTTTGCATGCAAGATGGGGCCTACTGCTTTTTGTATTCTCTCCTAACCATTGAGTTCACCCCCTCAGCATGTGCTCCCTTGAACTGTGCAAGCTCGACTAAACTACACCCTTCAGAAGAGGTGAAGACGTGGATCTGCCACAGAATCATTGATCTCATAAGCACCTTCAGTTTTCCTTCCAATTATACATCACGTGCAACAGGTTGATTCCAAGGTGACACTTTAAGGTAAAAACAGGAATGATGACCACCAAAAAACTTGTTGTTGTTGTTAGATGCCATCACATCAGTATCGGACTCTTGGAGACCCTATGTACAACAGGCGAAATATTATTGTTAGTGCTTCTCTGCTGTTCATAGGGTTTTCAATGGCTGATTGATTTTTGGGAGTGGGTTGCCGGGTCCTTCTCCCAAGCCTCCAGCACCTGGTGTTCCCAGGCGGTCTCCCATCCAAGGACTAACCAGGCCTGACCCTGCTTAGCTTCCGAGATCTGACGGGATCAGATGCCACAGGGCTATGGCTGCAGGCACCAAAAAATTAGAGAGTGGATATTAGCCAGTTTGGGAAAATGAATTTTATATGAGTCTAAAATTTATCCCTTTTTGTTTAGACTCAGTAGCACAGTTACTTTTGTGAGAAAGAATTCATTCTAAATAAATAGAAGCCTGCCCGTTTATTTAATGTGATTTTATAAGATCACAAGCTTTGTTAAAATCATTAACAGCCTCCCAACAGCTCCAGCACTCTGAATTCCTATGTGAGCAAAACAAAAGTTATCTCAGGCTAAGCTGTGAAAGGACACTTTAGCTACGTCAATCAGAAACCACCCACTAACCTCTAACTCCCCCATGTGTCTGTCATCTTGTCATGCTCTGGGGGCTTACGTGTTGCTGTGATGTCGAAAGCTCTACCACGGGTATTTCAGATACCAGTAGGGCTGGTCATGGTGGACAGGTTTCAGCTGAGCTTCCAGTCTAAAAGAGACTAGGGAGAAGGACTCGGCAGCCCACTCCTGAAACAATCAGTCCTTCAAAACTCCATGAAGAGCAGAGAAGCATGGTCAGATACAGTGCCAGAAAATGAGCCCCCTAGGCTAGAAGATATTCAAGAAACAACCTGGGGAAGAAGTGCCTCCCTGGAATAGAGTCAGTCATAATGATGGGAATGGACACCCTGGGACCTTGTTTTGCTGATGTGGCATGAATCAAAGTGAGAAGAAACAGCATCTACAAGTGGCTCCAACATAAAAAGACTGTGTGCATGGCCCAGTGCTGGGTAGTGATTTGTCCTATTGTACACAGGGCCGCTATGAGTTGGATTCCACTCTACGGCACCTAACAACAACAACCTCTAGCTGGGAACTTTAACCAATGGAAATCACCATACTGTATTTGTTCCTTTGTGCCTTGGTCCAAGGCACAAAGGTTTCCTCTCCATACTGCGACCCCTGCTTAGTGAAGATAAAACTGCTGGTGGGCTGGGGATGCCTCACTGAATGCTCAAATACACTCATTAAAAAATTTGGTCTGCTGAAGTTTATCTTGTAGCAGTTCTGAATGCTTAAGGCAAATTCAGCCCCAGCATAGCAAAAGCATGTTTATTTATCCTTTTTTGTTCTCAGTTTTACAGACTCAAACCATGAGGAAAACAAATGGCTTAAAATATACACTAAAAGTTTTCAAAGTTAGTTTGTTTTACTATAGTGAAGAACAAAGCACTGCCTTGGAAGCACTGAGTGTAATTTAGTATTTTTTAAAATAAAGATGCTGATCAGTAATTTATACTATTTGTTGTCCAGGTCTATGTGCAGAAATGCCTGCAGCTGTAGCCCTGTGGCATTTGATCCTGTCAGATCTCCGAAGCTAAGAAGGGTCGGGCCTGGTTAGTACTTGGAAGGGAGACTGCCTGGGAACACCAAGTGCTATAGGCTTAGGAGAAAGACCCGGCAACCCACTCCCAAAAATCAACCTACCATTGAAAACCCTATGAACAGCAGAGAAGCACTAACAATAGTGTTTCGCCTATTGTACGTAGGGTCGCAATGAGTGGGATACCGACTCGATGGCACCTAACAACAACAACACGTACAGAAATACACTCTGATTTCTAGAAATAGTGTATTGAGTATAATGGAGAGTCATGGGGTGCTGTGCCTGGTGCTCAGGTATGGACTGATGCACTGGGTCAAGTGTGCAAAGTATGCAGCTACAGGCTGGTCCTTACACCAGGTAGGTGTGCAAGGAGACTGATGCATCCCCAGTACCTTCTTTCCCTTCATATCTTTATGATGTTACCATTGTGTGATATAGTTTTGCTAGAACTAAGATCAAACATATAAATCACTGTATTTCTCATCAATTATGATTATTACAGGACCCATATGTTCAATCTGTGGGACTCAATCCCAGCAGTGTGTTCATGGCAGATAGCTGGGCCATGTGGACTCATAGGTGCTTATAGGAGAGTTTCAGAAGACTGATCTAAATTAAAAAAAAATGCAGGGAGCAATTGCATATGTGCCTTTCAATGTGTACGTTTGTATTATACTGGTTTGTTTGAAAAATAAGAGGAAATTCATTTATGGGAAGAAAATATTTGAAAATGCAAGAAACAAATATAAAAGAAGGGAAACTTGTTTTAAAATATATATGTTAAAAGTTGCTTTTATTTTAAAAAAGACATTTGAAGAAAAGTAGCCACAATGCCTCAACAACTTCCCCACAGTTCTGATAATACACTCTTCTTCATTACACTGCACAGCATTTTGTGCTATTAAATATGGCTACCCCCACATGTCAGTCAGTTTGCCATACTGGGGGCGGGGTAATGCGTGCTGCTATGATGCTGAAAGCTATGCTACCAGTAATACAGACACCAGCAGAGTTACCCATAGCACACAGGTTTCAGCTGAGCTTCGAGACTAAGGCAGAGTAAGCAGCAGGACCTGGCAGCCCACTTACAAACAATCAGCCATTGAAAACCTTATGAGTATCAGAGAAACACTTTAAAATATAGTTCTGGAAAATGAGTCCCCAGAATAGAAAGCACTCAAAAGACTACTGGGGAAGAAAAGGTGCCCACTCAAAGTAGAGTTGACCTTAATGATCAGAATGGAGTAAAACCCCAGGGACTTCTGTTTGCTGATGTGGCTTGACACAACATGAAGAGGAACAACTGTAAACATCCATTGATAAGTGGAACATGAAATGTATGTAGTATCAATCAAGAAAAATTAGCAATTGTCAAAATGGGAATGGAGTGCAAAAACATTAACATTCTAGGTATTATTGAGCTAAAATGGACTTGCATGGGCCATTTTGAATCGGATAAACATATGGTCTACTATGCTTAGAATGATAGATTAAAGAGAACTGAAGATGCATTCATCATCACAAAAGACATTTCAAGACCCTTCCCAAAATACAATGCTGTCAGTCATAGAATAATATCCATATGCCTACAAGGAAAGCCAGTTACTATGACTATTATTCAAATTTATGCACCCACCACTAAGGCTACAAATGACAGGGAAGATTTTTACCAGCTCCTGCAATCTGAAATAGATCAAACACACAACCTGGGTGTACTGATAACCACTGGTGAGTGGGATGCAGAAGTTAGAAGCAAAGAAGGTGGCTCAGAAGTTGGAAAATATGATCTTGGTGACAGAAATGATGCTGGAGATTGCATGGTAGAAGTTTGTCAGACCAATGACCTTTTCATTGCAAATACATTTTGTCATGAACATAAACAGTGACTATACCCATGGAAGTTGCCACATGGAACACACAGAAACCAAATTGACCATATTTGTGAAAAAAGACTATGGAAAATGTCGATGGTCAGAACAAGACCAAGTGCTGATTGTGGATCAGGTCATCAACTGCTCACAGGCAGGTTCAAACTGAAACCAAAGAAAATTCAAACATGTGTACTAAACCAAGGTAAGACCTTGAGTATATCCCACCTGAGTTCAGAGATCACCTCAAGAATAGGTTTGTTGTGTTAGACACTAATAATTGAAGATGAGTTGTGGCATGACATCAAAGACATCCTTCATGAGGAAAGCAAAAGGTTATGAGCAAGATAGAAAAAAAGAAAATACCAAATTATATTTCAAAAGAGACTCTGAAACGTGTCCTTGAAAATGGATCAGTCATCCTAAAGTAAAAGGAAGACATGATGAAATTAAGGAACTAAACAGAAGATTTCAAAAGGCATCTAGAGAGGACAAAATCAGATATTATAATAACATATGCAAAGAGCTAGAGATAGAAAACCAAAAGGGAAGATGTTCTGTTTTTCTCAAGCTTAAGGAATTAAAGAAAAAAATTCAGGCCTCTAATGGCAACAGTGAGGGATTCTACAGGGAAAATCTTAAATGATACAGGAAACATCAAAAGAAGGTGATGAATACACAGAGTCATTACAGCAAAAAGAATTGGTGGATGACCAACCATTTCAAAAGGCTGCATGTGATCAGGAACCAATGGTACTAAAGGACGAAGTGGAAGCTGCCTTGAAGGAACTGATGAAATGCAAGGCTCCAGGAATTGATGGACTAGCAATAGAGATATTTCAACAAACAGATGCAGCACTGGAGGTGTTCACTCATTTATGCCAAGAGATTTGGAAAGATCATTCACAAGCAATGGCAGTAGTACATAGGCAGGGAGCTGCCTGAAAATCAAGTGGATTCAAAAGAGAGTGTGGAACCAGGGACATCATTGCTGATGTCAGGTGGATATTAACTGAAAGCAGAGAATATCAGAAAGATGTCTATCTATGTTTTATGCAAAGGCATTTTACTCCGTGGATCATAAATTATTAATAATATTGTGAAGAACGGGAATACCAAAACACTTAATTGTACTCATCAGGAATCTGTACATGGACCAGGAGGCAGTTGTTCAAACATAACAAAGAAACACTGCTTGGTTAAAGGTGAAAAAGGTGTGTATCAGAGCTATATCTTTTCATGTGCTCTTCAATCTCTATGCTGATCTAATAAACTGAGAAGCTGGACTTTATAACAGAGAACCCGGCTTCATGGTTGGAGGAAAACTCTAACAACTTGCGTTATATAGAGGACACAGGTGTGCTTGCTGAAAGTAAAGAGGATTTGAAACATTTATGGATGAAGATCCAAGAATGCAGCCTTCAGGAGGGATTGCACCTCAACATCAACAAACCAAAAATCCTTGCAACTGGGTCACTACACAACTTCATGATACATAGAGAAAAGATAGAGGTTTCCAAAGATTTTGCTTTTACTTGGTTCTACAGTCAATACCCATGGAAGCAGCAGTCATGAAATCAAAAGTCGCATGGCACTGGAAAAGCTGTTGCAAAAGATATCTTTAAAATGTTGAAAAGTAAAGATGTCACACTGAAGATGAAGGTGCGCCTGACTCATGCCATAGTATTTTTGATCACATCATATGTGTGTGAATGCTGGACGTTGAATAAGGTATACAGGAGAAAAATTGTGCTTTTGAATTAAGGTGCTGGAGAAGAATATTGAATATACCATGGACTTTCAGACCCATCCTAGAAGAATTGCAACCAGAGTGCCCCTTGGAAGCAAGGGTAGCTAGACTGCATCTTATGTATCTTGGACATGTTGTCGGGAGGGACCAATCCCTGGAGAAGGACATCATGTTTGAGAGAGTAGCAGGTCAATAAAAAACAAGGAAGACCCTCAACTAGATGGATTGACACAATGCCTGCAATAATGAGCTTAAACATAACAAAGATCGCGCATGTGGTACACAATTGGGACATGTTTCGTTCTGTTGTACATAGGGTCGCTAAGAATCTGACTCTACTCAAGGTGCCTAACAACAACAACAAATGTGGCTAACTTGTAAACATCCTGGCACTAAACACCACTGTGCATTTGGACCATGATAGCTGGTATTTGGAGTATCATTTGAATTCAACACATATCATGTATGAATGTGATTTCAGATGAAATTACTTGCCACCCTTATAATGAATCTGAAACACGAGACTAACTCATTTGCAAACTGAAAATGTTATCAACCTCTCTTACATCTGTTGCTACAATTCTATCTACAGCAAAACTTAGACTCGTATCCAGTTCATGGAGTATTACTGCTGCCATTACTTTCATAGTTTTCTATATTGACATTCTAAGCCCTAGCATATCCTTTCATTTTGAATTATTCTTTTTTCATACCATGGAAACTGATTTTAGTAGGAGTTATGATAAAGAAGTATATTGACATTCAAAAATATTATCCCTGGAATGAAAACAAATAGAAAGCAAATGTTGCAGGGGAAAAAAAACTGAAATGATTAACAGAGATTATCTTTGAAATTGCGGGTTTTTTCTTTAGGCACGACTCTATTCTCTACATTCCTCCAATGAAGATGCCTAAAGTTAATCATTGGAAACACAAACATTATTAATTTTTAAAGAATCTAGAGTAAAACAGGATATGAATGCCAATGCATTTAAAGTAATATGGAAGATAATGTGCACACTGGAAATGGTAACCATATAAATCCTTCCAGAAATTGCATGGATTCCGATTCAAATACCTTGTGGCGCTACATAACCACATATTGGTTAAAGAGACGTTTTTCTTCTGCAGCACAATGAACTCCCTTTATCAAAGACTGCAAAGAATCTTTCACTGAATTCAATTTCAGGAACATAAAATATCACTGGTATAAAGTGAAACCATCCAATAAATGGTTCTACAATGTCTAGTGCTAACTATAAAGAAAATTTTTTTAAGATGTCACTCCACTTTGCCACAACTCATATTTTTAAACCATTACTGATTTCTGAGATACACACCTGTTGTCTAAATTTCTCTTGTTAGGTCAAGCCTTCCCAAATAAGAATGTGAGGGCTGGGTTATTTTTAAAGTTTTATAAGTAGGATATACGCCCTCTGAAACTTTCTGAAAATAATCCTACCAAAGTTCCGAGGTGAAACCCTTATTGTTTCCTTCAGTGTGAATCTGCCTGAAGGCACATGTACATGAAGGCCAATACATACAGGCAATCAGAGGATCCCAGACACTGGCCTCTCTAACCAGTCTCCTGTTAATGTAACAATCAATCTCATTGACTATCTCATTTAATCCATACAGTAGTTGAAAAGGGTGAAAATTATTATATCAACTTTAACAATCAGAAAACTAGTCTCTGAAACTGGCTCCAGGTCCCAAAACTAGCAAGCCAAATTCATACCATGGAAACTGATTTTAGTAGGAGTTATGATAAAGAAGTATATTGGCATTCAAAAATATTATCCCCAGAATTACTTTCTGTCATTTATTAAGTGTCTGTAATGTATCATGTGCTCTTTTAGATTAGAAAATACAGCCCTTTGCTCAAAGAGTTGACAAATACTAATGATAAAGAAAAGTACCTGTTGCTTATCTGAAATTCCAATGTAACTGGGTATCCTGCCTTTCCTGGCTATTGTTCTTGCTCATTCTGGCAAGCCCAAGTGTTCCTGGCCACCACGCCACTGTGCATGCTTGGGTGACTCAGAAGCTGGTCCGATTCCTCCAGATAGGGTTGGGCAGGTGATGCAGAAGGGCGAGAAAGAGACCTCCAGGGATGCTTGGTGAGAGAAGGACCTTCATGGACCCAGGAATGGAGACCTCCAGGGACCAGTTTCCCTTGGGAACAATTCCCAGCTCCTATCTGCAGCCAATGGGAGAAGGACGTGGCAATCCACTCCCAAGGCAATCCCGAAACAATCAGCCATTGAAAACCCTGTGAGGGTCACTAAGAGTCGGATGTGACTTGACAGCACCTAACCACAACAACATCTGCAGCCAGGAAAGGCACAGAAAACTGCCCTTCGCAGTCCCCAATTTTCTCTGTGGCTTCTCACACAAATTAAGAGAAGCTTGTGTCATTAACTAAGACAACCACGTGCAGAATACGAGATGCTCACCTGACCATACGGTGGCCTCCAGAGATGGGGCAGAGTCCTTGGAGCCTTTTCCAAAGTTCTCCAAAGAGGAATGAGGGGAGCATGACACAGCAACACTCGTTGGGGCCACATTTACACCTGCTCCCCAAGTAAGCAGCCTCTTCCCCTCAGCTCACGGTCAGAGCTTGTCTTCCCTGAAGGGAAGTTTTGTGGTATTCAGCCTGCCACTCCCCTTGCCCTGGCCCAAATATAGTTATCTGGGAAAAATTCTCTGACAATCTTAAACTCCTTCCCCTCTGAATGTCCCCCAGATGCAGGAAGTGACATGTTCAAATCAAATCCTGGAAGTAAATATGCCACATCAACAGGTATCTTTGGGTTTCTGCAAGGAGGAAGAAACTAGGCTACATTCTAGAGAAATGAAGACAGGCCTGACACATTCCCTGTCACCTGGGTAAGGGGTAACATTTATCAAGAAATAGTGTGCTGGGCGCGGTGGCCCACGCCTGTAATCCCAGCAGCTCTGGAGGTGGAGGCAGGAGAATTGCAAGTTCGAGACCAGAGGCAGTCTGCGTAACTTAGCCAGACCCTGTCTCAAAAAGTAAAAAAATGGGCTGAGGGTGCAGCTCAGTGGTCCAGCACTTGCAGAACATGTAGGCGCGAGGTACTGGGTTCAACCCCCAGTACCACAAAAAAAAAAAAGAAAAAAAGGAAAAAAAAGAAATAGTGTGATACCCTGCAATGAGTGCCTTGAAGTGCGTATATATCCAACATGCAGACAGGCTGACGGGACCATACAGGTCAAGGAAAGTGGACACTGAAGAGTACTGGAGAATCTTGAGCCTCCTCCTTCCTATGAGTAAGAGTTTCCCAAGCAAAACATTTGGAGTGGAGGTAAGTAAGTAGCCAGTATTCCAACTAAATAAAAAGAGATCACTAATGACAAAATGTAGGGGCTGGGATTTAGCTCAGTTGGTAGAGCGCCGCTCTGCAGTCTTTGAGGTCCCAAGTTCGATTCCCAGCACCGCCAAAAATGGGAGAAGGGCATGGCAATCCACTCCCAAGGCAATCCCGAAATAATCAGCCATTGAAAACTCTAAAGGGGTCGCTATGAGTTGGACATGACTCAATGGCACCTAACAACAACAACAACAACAATGACAAAATGCAGAGACAGTAAGGGACACAAGGCAAAGCAGCTGTTAGCACATGCCGGGGATCCAGCATTTACCCAGTAGCACCTCTGGAGGCAGGAAGTATAAAAAGATGTCATCATCTGCAGTATGCAGCAGAAGGAGAAAGTCTGAAGGAGGCCAGTTGAGAAGCCCTGTACCAAACAGCCCAGACTCTGAGTGAGGGCACTGGATCAAGTCAGCACTGGAGACTCCCTCATTCCCAGTGGACTGAAGTAAGGAAAAGGACCCCAAGCAGGCTGTTCACTCGGTACTCATGGTCTGCTCACAACCACCCAAAGGGGCACAGGCCACTTGTCCAGTGCCATGAACTAAGCCAACCTCTGCCTATTCGCTGACAGGTACAAGCATATATTGTAATGCCTCCAAGCATGGCGGGGAGCATGCACGGAAACCCCTTAATATCTGAATACAGAAGCAATGACTCTAGAAAATATTCAAGAGAAGGAAAAATCTGTACTAGAGTCCCTCAGTGTATCTGGAGGGCCCAGTGCATAAGCTAAATTTAGCCTCGCTCAGGTGGATGTGGGGATTGTACAACCTTGGTAGGTACAAAAGGTATATTTTGCAATGTAGAAAACTTCTCTGAATATATATGCACATCCCACTGTCCTGTGTGGCTGCCTAGGTGCCTGAGGAATCCAAATCTATGTATGGCCTCTTCTTCAGATGCAATGTCAATTTTCCTAAGAAACTGATGTAACATGTTTTATGTCTATCATCCTCAAAAATATGTCAACAGCATAGGTAACAGGAAGGCAGGGACTATGCACGTCTTCTGAGGAAGAATAGTAAGTTTGGGGGAAAGAACTCAAATCTGTGGACTTTGCCCCAGTGCTTCACTGTCCAGCTGCAGGCAGGGGTTGACCTGGAGACAGGAACATAAGCCCTGAGAGTGCTGATAAGGGGCTGGGGATGCAGCTTTGTGGTAAGAGTGCTTGCAAGGCATGCGTGAGGCCCTGGGTTAATCCCCCCAGGTCCAGGGGTGAAGGCAGAGAAAGAAAGAAAATAATAAGAGTGCTGATAAGAGGGATGAGAATTCCCTTGAATTTTCAATTTACTGCTAAAGGGCTGATCAAGGTCAGAAAGAAAGATAATGATGAGCTGCAGGATCCAAGAGGAAGGCTTCTTAGTCTCTAGAGTTCTACTGAAGAATGGCGTAGGAAATTAAGAACCTGATTTCCAGACTCAAACATGTGGGTTTGAAACCTGGGTCCATCTTTCATTAGGCACATATCCATGGCCAACTTATCTGTCTACTTCCTGCCTCAGTTTCCTCCTCTCTAGATTAGGGATCAGGTTTGACAGGAGGATGGATGGGAGTTAACTCAGGTTTGCAGAATCCCTGAACCCACAGAGAATCTGCTCAGCCCTCTCTATGACCAGCACCTCCACCCATTCCCAGCAGCAGTATACTTTATGATGCTCACAGCGCATTGCACTCCGAGATGAAATCATATTGTTCAGCACTTTTCCATTGCAGCAGAGAAGCTCGTGTGTAACGGCACAGATGCAACACAGAGTCAGAAAATATCTACGGCGGCCAAATGGAACATTGCTCACCTTGCTCCTACAACAAGTTCTTTCTGTCCTGGGTCAAATGTTAAGCGCGAGAAATCCACAGCATTCTTCGCTCTGAACTCCCGTAACCAGGGGCCAATTTCTAAACAGAAAAAATAAAGAAATAAATGAAAAGATAAAAAAATGAATGATCTTTTTTTCCAGGGACCTCAGAGGGCCCATCAGGCAGCAAGCATTACATTTCAGGGAGGATTTGGCGGCCTCCTGATGCAATCTTTTAGGGGCCACTAGAGGTATTCATTAGGATGTCACATAATCCACACTGAGAATGTGTAAAACATAGAGGGCAGACCCCCAGTAAAGAGCAAGGCAGGCACCAGGGCTTGGTTGTGATTTACAAGCCAGATGTGCATTCTCCTCTGGGCTCTGGGCTAGGCAGAAAATAACCCGGCATTGACATGATTCATCAGAGAATTCTGAATGCAGACAAGCCCATTTCCTGTGCAACTTGACTGGAAAGGGCTGAAGACTTTGCAAAATCACAAAAGCCCTCCTTGGGAGCAAGGACAAAGCACAGGGACCCCATTTGCTTCTTTCAAATTAGACATTCCATTTCCCTGCCCTTTGGGTTTCTATTTTGGCCACATGATTAGACTTGTTAAACACATTCAGACTTTTCTACATGAGAAATCCACAGCTTCTTCTAGGCCTCATTTGCATTTTTTCTAAGGGAAATCAGGAAATAACTCCTCTAAGGAGACAGATTTTTTTTACAAGCACTGTTAACTCCTATTAGAAGGCCTCCAGGCCAGAGTCTGATTATTATAAAATGACAGTATTTGAAGAGGGAGAGAATGCTACTCCAGGAGTCATTTCTGCAAGTTTCAGTAGCTCATGTCTGGCACTGAAAAAATATGCAGTGAGTTGCCTGCCAGGGTGAGGGTACCTTATCATCATCCTTGGCAATTGACCATGTTATCTAATGGCCTTCCTTTCTTTCTTGGATTTAGTATTTTGACTGACATTGCACTGATGAAGGAGGAGTGTGACAACTGTCAGATCAATAAAGTTATGGTTCGAGGAAAGGGAAAAATGTCTTTTAACAAACACCAATGGTAAAAATAGCTCTGTCATGGAAATACCTCTGTGACCCGTGACAGGTCCTGCAGATCAGCTTCTTGTAAGTGAATGAGATGGATTATTTTTTAAAAATAGCTCTATATGTCTTTTCTATTGGGCACTGGAGAAAAACTGCTATCAACAGAAAGCTATATTTTGCTTAAGGGAACCAGCGCTAAGATATAGTTGCTCTTGTTGTTCTTGTTGTTGTTAGGTGCCATCGAGTAGGATCCGACACATAGCGAGTCTCAGAGGGTTTTCAATGGCTGATTGTGTCAGGATTGCTTCAGGAGTGGATTGCCATGTCCTTCTCCTGTTTTGGAGGTGGTGGCGATTGGACCTGGGTCCTCAGAGAGTATGGAGCAGCACTCTACCAACTAAGCTAAACCCCAGATACAAAGAAACCTGTATTCAGTTTTTGAAACATTAATGTGTATGATACCTTGATTTGTTTTTGTACTTTAAGTTAATTTTTCATTTTTATGGGAAAGTCAACTCACACAAATATTTAATTAAGAAAATGTATACAAAGTCTACGAAACTTATTAATAAATGATTCTGCCAAAAGCTTATAAATCAGTTATGGAAATAACACAAGTAGCTTCGTTAAGCATAGTATCTATAAATACAAGGTGTTATAGGTTTTTGTAGCGTTATAGGATTTATTTATTTATTTATTTGTTTGTTTTGGTACTGGGGGTTGATCCCAGGGCCTCGAGCTTGCATGCTTTGCAAGTGCAGGACCACTGAGCTGCACACCCAGCCTTTTATTATTTTTCTTTACTTTCTGAGACAGGGTCTCCTAAGTTATGCTGACTGCCTCGGGTCTCCAATTTGCATCCTCCTGGCTCCACCTCCCAAGCCGCTGGGATTACAGGCGTGTGCCACCACGCCCAGCTATAGGATTTATTTAACATATAGAAAGGAGAGATGACTGGGAGCTTAGGTAAAACAAAGGGAAAGATCTGAGCAGAGACCTATAGCACAGACCTCCTGGGGGCAAGCATGAGAGCAATTCAGGGTCACTGTGCCCTCTGGCTCTAGCTGTAATTCAGCCTCACTCCACCTGTGCTTCCTTGCCTGGGAGCGGTGGAGCCCAGAGGCTCTGCTGTCTCTCTGGCTCATCGTGGTGCTGCAGCACAGAAACAGCACCTTGAACGTGACAGGCAATAATAATGGGTGAACTGAAAGAATGGGCAAGTGGATCCAAGTGAGGGAGAATTAAAAAGGAAAGGAAAGAGGAAGGAAAGAGAACAGAGAAAAGAAAAATAAGAGCCATTTAAGAAACTACCAGGAAAGGAAATTGAAAGGTGTACTTAAATATAAACCATAGAAAAATGCACACATAGGACATTAAGTTTGGACTCAATCTCAGATGTGATAATAGCAAAGCACTGAAAAGCTTCTAAGCAAGCACCTGACACACTGAATCAAATATCCTAGGAATATGAATGGGCCATTGATAGGCAGGAGAGTGTGGAAAGAGTACAGAAAGAAGGCAAGAATATTTGTGTTAGGTGCTGTCCAGTCAGGTCAGACCCAGAGGAACCCTATGTACAGCAGAACCAAACACTCCCTGGCACAGTGCCAGACATATTATCTTAATTGTGTTTCAGCCCATTGTTGCAGCCACTGTGTCAATCCTTCTAGTTGAGGGTTTTCCTTTTTGTTGTTGTTGTTGTTGTTGTTGTTGTTGTTGTTGTTGTTGACCTGCCACTCTCCCAAACATGATGTCCTTCTCTAGGGATTGGTCCTTCCTAACTACATGTCCAAAAGTGGCTCTAGCCACTCTGCTTGCAAGGAGCACTCTGGTTACACTTCTTCTAGGATAGATCTGTTGGTTCTTTTGGCAGTCTGTGGTATATTCAATAGACATCTCCAGCACCATAATTCAAAAGCATCAATTCCTCTTCTGTCTCCCTTGTTCAATGTCCAGTTTTCACAACCCTATGGTGCATCTGAAAATACCACAGCATGAGTCAGGCACACCTTCATCTTCAGTGTGACATCTTTACTTTTCAATAGTCTAAAGAGGTCTTTTGCCACAAATTTCTCCCAAAGCAATGCCTCTTCTCATTTCTTGACTGCTGCTTCCCCGGGTGCTGATTGTAGAATCAAGTAGAGCAAAATTGTGGACAACCTCAATCTTTTCTCCATTTATTATGAAGTTGCATGCTGACCCAATTGTAAGAATTGTTTTATTGATGTTGAGCTGCAATTCATACTGAAGCCTATGATCTTTGATCTTCATCAGTAAATGTTTTAAATCCTCTTCACTTTCAGCAAGCAGAGTTGTGTCATCTGCATAACGCAGGCTGTTAAGGAGTCTTCCTCCAATCCTGATGCCGCATACTTCCTCATAAAGTCCAACTTCTGGGATTATTTGCTCAGCATACCAATTGAAGAGATATGGTGAAAGTATACAGCCCTGACACACACCTTTCTCAATTTTGAACCAGGCAGTGTTTCCTTGTTCTGTTTGAATGATTGCCTCCTGGTCCATGTACAGATTCCTCATGAGCACAATTAGGTGCTCTGGTATTCCCATTCTTTGAAGTGTTATCCACAGTTTGTTAAGATCCACACAAATACCTCTGCATAGTTGCTAAAACGTAGAGAAACATCTTTTTGGTATTCTCTGCTTTCAGCTAATATCCATCTGACATCAGCAATGATGTCCATTATTTCCTGCCCTCTTCTGAATCCGGCTTGATTTTTCCAGCAGTTCCCCCCATCTATATATTGCTGCAGGTACTTGTTAATGATCTTTTTTAAAACTTTGCTTGCATGGGATATTAATGATATTGTTCCATAGTTTCCACCTTCAGTTGGATCCCCTTTCGTGGGAATAGGTACAAATATGGATCTTTTCCAGTCAGCTGGCCAGGTAGCTGTTTTCCAGATCTCTTGGCATATAAACACATTAGCACCACCAGTGCTGCATCTGTTTGTTGAAACATTTCTATTGATATTCCATCAATTTCTGGAGCCTCATATTTCATCAATTCCTTCAAGGCAGCTTCCACTTCCTCCTTCAACACCATTGGCTCCTCTTTATATGCAACCTCTTGAAATAGTTGGTCATCCACCAATTCTTTTTTGTATAATGACTCTTTGTATTCCTTCCATCTTCTTTTGATGTTTCCTGTATCATTTAAGATTTTCCCTGTATCAGGGGCCGGGCGTGGTGGCACACGCCTGTAATCCCAGTGGCTCGGGAGGTGGAGGCAGGAGGATTGCAAGTTCGAGACCAGAGGCAGTCTGCATAACTTAGCGAGACCCTGTCTCAAAAAGTAAAAAAAAAAAAAAAAAAAAAAAAAAAAAAAAAAAAAAAAAAAAAAAAAAAAAAAAAAAAAAAAAAAAAAAAAAAAAAGGCTGAGGTAAAGTAAAAAAAAAAAAAAAAGGGCTCACTAATGCCTAAAATCTCAATGTTTATGTGTTCTATTTCTCTTTTAATGATTTCTAATTTTCTTAGATTCATACTATGTACATTCCATTTTCCAATTATTAATGGATATTTACAGTTGTTTCTCCTCATTTTGAGTGGTGCCACATCAGCAAATGTCAATAATAGCAATGAGAAATTATCAATACTCCTTCCTAAAGAATCTGGAAATGAGTAGTTACAGAAACAGTAGAGCTAGGAGAGTTCAAGTTCAAGTAAGGCAAGAAAGGAGAGAGTCTTAACCCTGTGAAGTTGGTGGCAAACTAGCTTGCCAAATATCAAAGAAAGGCAAAGAAAAGAAAACAGAGACAGGGCCCACAGCATGGTGAATTGAAGGGATACAACTTTCAAAACATTAATATGCTCATTGCCTCCCAATGCATCTTTCTCCCTGTCCCTCTCTTGTGATGTTGCTGAAATAAACATATGACAAAATGTCATTTAAATACAGCATAAATACATATGACCATTGCTTGTAAGTTAAGTAACATAAAACCTGCAAATTCCAATTAAATACTTTGTAGGTCATTTGTAATGTTTGATATTAATGATCCTAGATTATCCTATCTTCACATGAACACATTATTGAAATCCTGGTAATGATTTTCTGGTAATGGTTTTCTACCACAAAATTAGGTGTGCAGATACACATTTTCCTTCTCTTCCTATAGCACAAGTGCCTACCTGATTGCTTTATCAATATTTTATCAAAAAATGCAAAGATTCCCTTTTTTAAAAGGATCCAGACTTAGGTCCTCAAGAGGAAAATTATTTCTATGAACATGAGTCAGTATTAATAAACTTAGTCCAAAATAGTTGTCAAATACAAACTATACATTAGGTAGATGGGTGCAAGTTAGTGCCCTACTACTATCAAAAAAAAAAGAAAGAAAGAAGAAATAAAATTTTTCTAAAAAATGAGAGTGAGAGTTGCTATTTAAAAAGAAAGAAAATACTCTAAAGATAGCATAGGTTATGATGTTTGTAATCCAAGAAAATCTTTTGAAGCCTGATAAAGACAAACCACAAGGAGATTCTGCTGTGGAAGAGCAGCACTTGCCCAAACATGACAGTCATTCCAGAAACTCCACGGGTGGCCCCTCCACCTGCAGATCCCTGCAGACCAATTTGACCCACTGGCAAACAGCAAGTGGTGAAACCTCCCAGGGAGGATAAGGTGTGGCCCTGGGTAGCCTCAGTTTCTTCTACGGGGACATGAAATCGACATTAGACCCTGAATCACATGAGAAACTGAGCTGGAACCAGGAGATGGTGGGTACAGTTGTTCAAAAGCCATGGAAGCACAGGAGTAACATATTTCTACTTCCTATGAAGTTATAGAATTAGTTTAATCTCCATCTAACACTACTGACGGAAAGAACAATGCTAAGATTACAATTATCAATAAAGCACCTCAAAAACAGCTCACATTTAAATCATATATAACTTATGCCAGGTGGTATTTTATGCGCTTTCCATATATTAATTCCTGTATTTCTCACACCTGCACTATTAGAGGTAAGGAAATTGAGGCGCAGTGAGATCAAGTCTAGTCAAGATCAACAGCGCAGTGCAAACTCAATGAACCTTGTTTCAGTGTTTCTAACTGTTGCAGGATATTATCAAACTATGTTATGAAAATATAAAGTTTGGTGTCCTATGCAGCTGCAGCACATTTGGAAAGTAACAAGAAGAAAGGACAATTGGTAATTTCTTTGTCTTGAAAGTAAATTTGTTCCTATTGATATATTGTTAAATAAAATTGCAATCCTCTCAGTTTTCAACTGTGGATGAGGGAAAAGTGAAACACAATAGCAGACAGTGGGGTTCTGAAAGCCAGCTACTACTTCAAACTACACACACAGCAGCTCTTGCCTTTGCTATGTTAATAATGATGATCTGTGTATCCATTGGTATCCACAGGAAAAAGCATTCACCATTTTCACTACTTGTTTTTTAGGATCTAATTGTCTTATGTAAGTACAGAGGAATAAAATGGCAACTATATACTGATTTGCTTTGTTGGAGTGAAGAACATTCTGGAATAAGAAGGCAGGGAGAATACAAGCAGAGTGGAAATGTCTGTCTTTCTAGGCAGTCAAATCATGAGGCTCTGAGATGAGAAGGAATTACCACTGTCCTAAAGATGCAAGAGCTGAGTCTTGTCTCTTCCAGAAGGGCACTTCTGTCCGCATGGTAGGAAATAAGGTGCAAGGTGTCTGGAAGTTTTCTTTTTCTGACCTTTTCCTAAGCTGTGAAAAGAAGCATCTTTCCTCAAAGACAAATATTACTATTTAAAGTTAGCATGCAGTTCCCTTCTGTGGACTTCATTTTCAGCTACAGTGCATTACATAAACAATCTATCAATACAATCTGAGCTAAAACTATGGTTTAAAGAAAAAGGAATGAAATTTTTAAAAGCCATGTCAAGAAGAACAGCACAGCAAGTCTGTAATGGTTTATATACGACTGTGAATTGCCTGCTATACTTTTCTCTTTCCTTGCCAATCTGCTGTTGCAAGCCTGCTCCTCCAACAATCATGCAGAAAAAGGCAAGTTCACGTTGAGGAGCAAGGCAGAACCACCAATGGCATGCATCACCCCTGCAAGATGCACCAGGCCTTCAGCCACCTGCGGATTCTCTCAAATTCCTCAAGTGATTATAATAGATTTCAGCACCCAAATTTCACGTGCCTGACTAAGGGTAAACCAATACAAAACACTGAAGCAGCAAGGAAGCAACCACATTCACAAACATATAAAATAGGCTTGTGAAAAAATATAGCAGAATAACTGGCATCTCTGACTTATATAAGGGTTTTGTTCTATTGTACATAGGGTCACTGTGAGTCGGACCCAACTTGGCACCTAACAGTGCAACAATATATACAAATATATTTTTGTTGTCTATATTTTCAGGAGTTACATGGTTTCAGGAACTATATTAGCTACTTGAACACATTGACTCTCCAAGTTAAATGTCTTGCCACTTGCAACATAAGTGGTAAGTGGCTAATTTGGAACTTAAATTCAGAATACAACTATGGTAAAATATTTTCATTATTTCCATTGAATTAAAAATCAAATTTCCAAGGAAAGTATAAACTACATGAATCCTTACAATGTAGTAATTCATCAGCATGGATTGATTTATGTGAAATGACAGCTGCCACTCACTGTGGAAAAGCAAAATTAGAAAAAAGAGAAGGAATCATCTACAGATGGTGGAACAGAAAGGTCCCAGCCCAGGCTGGGAACATAATTGGAAAATGGAAGGTCCAGAGAAAATCAGAACAAAAGTGAGGTCTACCGCAGGCAGCAAGGTATCCAAAGGAAGAACATCTCAACTGCAGAAAATTTCCCTCCATCATAAACTTTTCCAAATAAAATAATGTGTCTATATGTTCTTTCACACACACATACACACACGCTCATATACACAGGGCTGGGGTTTAGCTCAGTTGGTAGAGTACCGCTCTGTGCTCTCTCAGGCCCTAGGTTCAATCCCTCACATGGCAAAATTGGGAGAAGGACCTGGCAGGCCACTCCCAAAACAATCACCTTTTGAAAATCCTATGCTGTTGTTAGGGAGTAAGACCTGGCGAGCCACTACCGAAACAACTAGCCATTGAAAACCCTATGGATAGCAAAGAAACACTTTCAGATATAGTGCCTGAAAATGAGGGCCCCAGGTTGGAAGGCACTCAAAAGACTACTAGGGAAGAGTTGCCTCCTCCAAGTAGAGTCTAACGTGATGACGGAAATGGAGTAAAAGCCCAGGGTGCCCCAACTTGCTGATGTGGCACAACTCAAAATGAGGAGAAACAACTGTAAACATCCATTAATAATTGGAACATGGAATGTACGTAGTATGAATCTAGGCAAATTAGAAATTGTTAAAAGAGAAATGCATTGCATAAACATTGACATTCTAGGCATCAGTGAGCTAAAATGGACCGGCATAGGCCATTTTGAGTCAGACAATCATATGGTCTACTTTGCAGGGAATGATAAACTAAAGAGAAATGGGGTTGCATTCATCATCAAAAAAGACATTTCAAGATCTCTCATGCAATACAATGTTGTCAGTGATAGAATAATATCCATACACCTACAAGGAATGCCAGTTAATATGACTATTATTCAAATTTATGCACCCAACACTAAGGCCACAAATGAAGAAAGGGAAGAATTCTGTCAGCTTCTGCAATCTGAAATAGATCAAACATGCAATCAAGACATACTGACAATCACTGGTGACTGGAACGTAAAGGTTGGAAACAAACAGGAAGGCCCAGTAGTTGGAAAATATGGTCTTGTTGACAGAAATCATAAATGGAGACTATACACATGGACTTCACCAGATGGAACATACAGAAATCAAATTGACTACATACGTGCAAAGAAACGATGGAAAAGCTCTGTACAAAATGTCCAAACAAGACCAGGTGCTGACTGTGGATAAGACCATCAACTTCTCATATGCAAGTTCAAACTGAAGCTGAAGAAAATTAGAACAAGTATACGAGAGCCACAGTATGACATTGAGTATATCCCACCTGAGTTCAGAGACCACCTCAAAAATAGGTTTGATGCATTAGACACAAATGACAGGAGACCAGAAGAGTTGTGGCATGACATAAAAGATATCATTCAAGAAGGAAGCAAAAAGTTCTTAAAAACACAAGAAAAAAAGAAAAGACCAAATTACATGTCAAAAGAGACATTGGATCTTGCCCTTGAATGTCAAGCAGCTAAAGCAAAAGGAAAACATGAGGAAGTTAAGGAACTAAACAGAAGATTTCAGAAGGCAGCTCGAGAAGACAAAAAAAAATATTATAATGACATGTGCAAGGAGCTGGAGGCAGAAAACCAAAAGGGAAGAACATGCTCTGTGTTTCTCAAGCTTAAGGAAGTGAAGAAAAAATTCAAGCCTCGAGTGGCAGTAGTGAAAGATTCTACAGGGAAAATATTAAATGATGCAGGAAACATCAAAAGAAGAGGGGAAGAATACACAGAGTCATTATACAAGAAAGAATTGTAGATGACCAACCATTCAAAGAGGTTGCACACGAAGAGGAACCAATGGTGTTGAAAGATGAAGTGGAAGCTGCCTTGAAAGAACTGGCGAAACACAAAGCTCCAGGAATTGATGGGATACCAATAGAGATGTTTCAACAAACAGATGCAGCACTGGAGGTGTTAACATGTTTATGCCAACAGATTTGGAAAACTGCTACTTGGCCAACTGACTGGAAGAGATCCATATTTGTGCCTATTCCCAAAAAAGGGGACCCAACTGAATGTGCAAACTATCGGACAATATCATTAATATCGCACAACAGCAAAATTCTACTAAAGATCATTCAGAAGGGACTACAGTAGTGTATAGACAGGGAATTACTGGAACATCAAGCGGGATTCAGAAGAGGGCAGGGAACTAGGGGCATCATTGCTGATGTCAGGTGTGGATATTAGCTGAAGGCAGAGAATATGAAAAAGATGTCTATCTATGTTTTATTGACTATCCAAAGGCATTTGATTGTGTGGATCATAACAAATTATGGATAACACTTCAGAAAATGGGAAT
Organism: Pedetes capensis; assembly: GCA_007922755.1. Lineage (NCBI taxonomy): Eukaryota > Metazoa > Chordata > Mammalia > Rodentia > Pedetidae > Pedetes > Pedetes capensis. Next base: position 23,165 of record VMDO01028905.1, read on the forward strand.
ACCAGAACACCTGATTGTGCCCATGAGAAATCTGTACATGAACCAGGAGGCTGTTGTTCGAATAGAACAAGGAAACACTGAGTGGTTTAAAGTTGAGAAAGGTATGCATCAGGGCTGTATACTTTCACC
>VMDO01028906.1:0-23302 GCA_007922755.1 Pedetes capensis
AAAACAGTACATACATGGTTTTCTTCTCCTTAGTTATCTATTATTTTTTGTTAATCTATGCTGGTTTATTTTCTTTTATTTTCCCAGTGAGTTTTATAGAGATGACTGAAAAATAAAATTGTATATATTTAAGATGTATTCCTGATATTTTGATATAGATACACATGGTAAAAACAAATTATTACATCACCTCATGTAGTTACCTTTTTTTTAAGAACCCTTGAAATCTACCCAGTAAATTTCATTTGTACAGTACATTATTAGTCACCACCTTCACCTTATTGTATCTTGAATACTTTATTGAATAAATTAGAAGTTGTATCCTTTGGCCAACCTCTTCCATTTTCTTTAATGTGCACATGTCTCAATCATTCATTACTTATTCATTTATTGACGGATATTTTGATTGCTTCCATAGTTTGGCCACCAGAATCCCTGCATCCCTATTTGTTTCCTAATAATATAATAATGTTAAAAATTATTTTCTGACTTCTCAAATTTCCTTTCTTTTACCCAAATTAAAACTTGCTACTTGAAAGAAGGCAAGGGAAACATTCATAGATCCCTTAAAAAGATGGATGTAATGGTGCAATTAGTTTTGAAGGTGAGTCTGAGAGTTAATAGTGATTTTCATAATGTAGAAGAATGTGGGGCACCCACCTTCCAGTCTGGCCTGGATGTTCAGATGGGCAATGCAGCCCCGCACATAAATAACTAAACACAATTTACTCAGGACCCTCAGGTGAGGGGCTCCAGTGGTCCTCAGGAACACCATGAGAGGGGAGAAAAGAAAAGCCTGGGGACAATTTGCCTTCAGGGACAAGCAGCTCTTTATTGCCTCTCAGCCCTGATAAGGGCAGAGAGGAACCCAAACAAGTGCACAGCTATAACAAGCATTAGCAACCTAAGTTCTGCAGCTTTATTTCTGCCTCAAGGGCAGAGGCAGTTCTTCTGCCTCCAGTGCTGCGACCAGAGACCATCCTCAGCTTCTGTCCCTAGGTGCTGGGCAAAAGGACTGTCCTCGCCTTGATTGTAGTCCTTGATAGGCCCATCTGGTTGTCCTGGTCTTGGTGGTTGAGAGGAGAGATGCTTCTGTGTTCCTGGTCAAATCCAGAGAGAGATTTCCTTCTTCTTCAGTGGTTTGGTAGAGAGAGAGAGAGAGAGAGAGAGAGAGAGAGAGAGAGAGAGAGAGAGAGAGAGCTGCTGTAGTGCAACACCTTATATGGATGGCTTGAGCCAATCAGCATTGAGTTCTTTGTTTGCTAATTATCCTATCAGGTTCAGGGGTTTTATGAAGGGTTTTGGAAAAGCATCCAATCATGTTACTTTCACTTTCCCTAGATTTCTAATTTACAAACCAGATCTTCAAAAGCTGTTTTCCCAGTTGGGGGATTTTTGCCAACTTCCTCCCAATTTCTTCCCACAAAAGAAACAATGAATGTAGAGATCATAAACAAACAGCTGACATTTATTATTTTATATGGTCTTCAGTAAGTATGTGCAAAATATCCATCCTATATCAGGTAGTTGTAAATCTTAAGTTTTATAAAGCAATGGTCAATGGAAGAAGCATGTTAGGAAGAAAAAAAGATTGAAGCAGGAAGAAAGATGGGGGTGGAGAGATCAGACAGGAAAGACAAAGGGAGAATATTGAGAGAAAGTATGCAAAATATTGGGCATAGCATAACATAAAGATGTAAAAGCCCAGTATTCCATCACAAATCTTATAAAAACTGGTTCCATGATTACAAATTGGTGCAGAGAGTCTCAATTAACTTGACTTTTTAAAAATGTACTCCTCAAAATAAATGCTTTCTAGCACCTTAGACCCCCATGAGTCTGTTGGTTTGTTGTGCCATTGGGACTTGCATGTTTCTCTCATATGGAAAGCAATGCCACCTGTATTTCAAATATCAGCAGGACCACACATGGTGGACAGATATCAGCTGAGCTTTCAGAGTAAGACAAACTATGGAGAAGACCCTGGCAGCCCACTCCCAGAACAATTAGCCATTGAAAATCCTATGAATAGTGTAGAAGCACTGTCAAATTGAGTTCCTGAAAATGAAACCCCTAGACTGGAAGGCATTCAAACAGTGACTGAGAAACTGATACCTCCTCAAATTAGAGTAGACCTTGCTCATGGGAGTGAAGCAAAGCCCTGGGGATCTCCATTTGCCATTGTAGCATGTCTCAAAATGAGAAGAACACTGTGACTGAAATAGTGGGCTCAAACATCAAAATAACATCCTGAGTATGACACATTGTCAGACAGTGTTTTGTTCTGTTAAACATAGGGCCACTATTTGTTACACCTGACTGAAGGCCATCTAACAACAACAACAAAATCTACATTAGAAGCATAGCCCAGGGGGCCAAGTGCTTTTTATTAAAAAAAAAAAAAACATTCTATTGCTTGTATATTTGAGTTTTGTAAATTTGTTGTTGCTGTTGTTAGGTGCTGTTGAGTTGGTTTCCAACTCATAGTGACCCTGTGCACAACAAAAGACACACTATTGTTAGTGCTTCTCTGCTATTCATAGGATTTCCAATGGCTGATTGTTTTTTGGGAGTGGGTTGCCAGGTCCTTCTCCCAAGCATACAGCACCTGGTGTTTCCAGGAGATCTCCCATCCAAGAACTAATCAGGCCCAACTCTGGTTAGCTTCTGAGATCTGATGCGATTGGATGCCACAGTGGTATGGCTGCAGCCTTGTCAACTTGTACCCACACTTTCATCATAATGCAAATAGAAATGTGATTGCATTTGAAAGGTGGAACAGCTGTGGCATATGCACATCTCTTACCAAGTGGGGTATTTCCCGGAGAATGTGATTCTGCCCACATCCCATGGGAAGGTGATATTCCTCAAGTGTATCCAGAAAGTTGAGAAACATAACTTCCTAAGGTACTAAATGTTATAGCACTGTGGCTGGGAGAGGCAGCTTCCCTCTCTCCAAGTGGATCAGTATGTTTTGCTATGTGATTCACTTACGACAAAAACAGCAATTTAATTCAATTCATAATTCAGTTAAGCGTTAGTTTCAATAATGGTGATAGCACTGAATTTACAGCCAGACTGTCACTGACAATACCTGAAATGGAGCACTGTAAATATTACTGCTGGGAGATTCCTGCAACAGCTGTTGAGATGTACTGTAAATGCCTGTTTGTTAGGGGAGGGCTTCCTGTCTGACGGTTTTACAATGCTTCTATGTACAAGGGATGGAGACCACATTTCCTTAGAAAAACCCAGCAGAGACAATTGTGGTTCTCTGGCACTGGTATGAAATGTATAGAAGCTTATAATTTACATTCAAATTTGAAAGTGAAAGGCACTCTCTTTGAAGTGCATTATTTCAGTGGGAATGCTCCCAAGTAAATAGCAAATGTTATTTTTCTATAAATAGACAGCACTCAAACATGTGGCTCCAATACCACAGTGTTCTGTGCTGTATCCTATGGAACAACCAAAATCAAATTAGGACTCTTTTATGTTTAAGCATCATTTTCTCTGAGTTACACTTAATTTCTATTAAAATTTGTAATCATCGTATTCAGATATTATTTAATAAGAAGCACTGTTGTGTTTATGGAAAAAGGCTCATGTATTTTTAATTCATCTCCTAAAAGCCGAGATCTTCTAAGGTTTCCCAGTGTTTGGTGTTCAACACAGAAGCATATAAGATTGTTAATGTTATTATGATTTACATGAAATACTGCCTGATAAGGCAAGCTATCATATATGTTAAGCAGAGCTATTATAGGAAAGACTTCTGAATGGCAATGGAAAACAAAGATTATACAATGTAGAAAACTTTTTTTTAAATAGTGCAAACAGCAGTTGGACAAAATGTACCATTCCTTCAGTTGAACCATGTCTTTGTTGATGGCTCTGTATATATACAATTTCTGGTGCCTGACCAGTGAAAAGGTTAAGCGCTCTTTTTTCTCTTGGAACTACTCATTTGAACATATTTGATAGTAGTAGTTACCTGATAAGATATTTTGTATTGGGTATGCAGCCTGCTGGCAGATCCTGTCAGATCTCAGAGGCTAAGCAGGGTCAGACCTGGCTTGTACTTGGATGGGAGACTGCCCGGAAACACCAGGTGCTATAGACTTGGGAGAAGGACCCAGCAACCCACACCCCCCTACAAACAAAACAAAACAAAACAAAACAAAACAAAATCAATGAGTCATTGAAAACCCTGTGAATGGCAGAGAAGCACTAACAATACTGTTTCACTTGTTGAAAGTAGGGTCACCATGAGTCAGACACCAACTTGAAGGCATCTAACAAAAACAATCGAGTATGTCAAATCCTTGGAGATAGCACTCTGTGAATATACTGTATAGTATTTTTTTTTCAATTTTAAATTAAGACATGGACAAGTGGAGCTAGTCTTTAGTGTTTGGGGATTGTTGTGCCCTTATAATGCCCAAATCCTTGTTTATTTATGGAAAATATCTTCCAGGTATGTGGTTAAAATTCCTACAGGGGGATAGGTCTTCCTGATAAGTTCTTTGACACGGTACAATAGCTAAACCTGCAGTCCCTGCTTTATTTTTTTATTTTGAGACGGGGGCTTGCTAAATTGCACAGGTTGCTTCTGGCCTGGAACTCTAATCCTCTTGCCTCCTCCTCAGCCTGTAACTTGGATTATAGGTGTGGCGCTGGCACCTGGCCAGATGATTCTTCATTGAGAATCCATTACAATCAGAAAAAGCAGTTTTGGGCATTTTATATACCCATCAAATTATACTTGAAAACACAATAGTTTGTTCTTTAGCCCAACTCTTTCTTGTTTTAATTTATTACAGAAGAAAACAGATGAGCTGAGTGCTGTGTCAAACAACTGTACTCCCAGCGACTCAGGAGGTAGAGCCAGGAGGATCTAAAAGTTCAAGGCCAGAGGCAGCCTGTGTAACTTAGTGAGAACTTTACTCAAAAAAAAAAAATGTACTGGGGGTTTCAGCTCAGTGGTGGAACCCTTAACTAACATGCCTGAGTCCCTGGGTTCAAACCCCAGTACTGCATAAACAAACAAACCGCCCCATAAAACAACAGCAACAACAAAACAGATGAAAATAAATGGCACATTTCACATTCCATTTGCTGCCTCCTCACATTCATTACGTGCATTTCATGTTTTTCACATTACCTAAGATAACTGTTTGACTAAACTTTCTGTAACTTCATAAAGTATCTTCTCTCCTACACTCTGTCAGTATTCTTTTCATCCCAGTCTTCCAAGTCCTGACCAGGTAAACTCCTTTCTGGTTTTACCAAATATATCCTCAAGGCTTTGCTTTCTTATGATGAGTCCCAAAGCCCATGCTATGTATTTTAGGGTTTTATTATGTATAGCTTTGTACAGCATATTACCATGTATAAATTCCAAATTTCTATGTACTTGCTATCGTTGCCTAACAAACCCTCCCAGTAGTCTGTGGGCATAAGGCAATCATTTTACTATGTTCACAGATTTTGTAGATTAGGAAATTTGGCTAGTACAAGGTAGATAATTTATTACAACTCCATAATGTCAGGGGCCTTAGCAGGTAAGATTTGGAATTTGAGAGCTAGAAGTTGTTGAGATGTTTGGATATTGTTGGGGATCTCAGCTGAGCCTGTAAATAAGATCACTTGAAAATGACATTTCCAGACACCACACTCACCTCAGGGAAGGTGGACTTAGTTGGTTCTAAAAGAAAGTTTTCTAGAAGTTTCACCGGCTTTTATAACCCACTCATTGCATATGGTTATTTCCACCTTACCTCATTGGCCAAAACAAGGAAGTGATGAATCTCTAATTTCCTAATGAGAAGACTCTCAAGGTAATGTGGTAGAAGAGAATGTGGAGTAAGAGATATTGTTGCATCCATCTTTGCAAAAATACATTTAACATATTTGCTAACATAATGCTACATTGTATGGTAATGTTTTTGTATTAAACAAAATCAGATAATCTATTATGAAATAATACACTTTTACCCCATTGTCTTACATGCATTAATTTTAACATTGAATGAGAATGCAATGCAAACTGTAAAAATGGCTCTTTTCATGAATTACTACCTATGTTTCTACAACTATTCTGGATTGATGTACTCATTATACATATGATTAATGCTAGTTGCAAAGAAGCAAAGACTGGATCTTGTCCACATAGTACATTTTACAAAATGCTAAAATTTAAATTCTCATTTTAATTCTCCTTGATGGTTCTTTTCTTCAGGTAAATACCCTCTCATCTGAGCTATCTATTTGAATATTTTCATAGCAAAATAAATTATAAATCACTGTGTAAAAAAACAGATTCTAAAGTGACTTTATATGAATAACCCAAGCAGGACTATAAGCAACTAAAAAATAAAGATTAACTTCATTTGAATAAATAATATGCTATTCAGCTTTCAATTGCGGGGAAAAAACACCTGAGATAATCAACTTACAATGAATAAAGATTTATTTTGACTCATGATTTCAGAAGTTTGGACCATGGCCATTTGCCTCAGTTGCAGTTGAACCTGTGGCAAGGCAGAGCATTATGATAAGGACCATAAACTGCAGCAAAGTTGCTCACCACCTAGTTGCTGTGAATCAAAGAGAGAGAAAAGGAACTAGAATGCAAACACCCTCTTCTATGGCATATCTCCAATGACCTAATTTCTTCCCACTAAGTCTCATCTTCTATAGTTTCTACCATCTCCCAATAGCAGCATAGACTTATGTCCAAGTCTTCAGTACATGACTTTTATGGATTCTTAAGATCCAAACAACAGCATTCTTACCCCCAAAGGTTCATATCCATCTTCCAATGCAAAATGCATTCACTCCACATGCAAGAGTCCAGAAAGTCTTAACCATTCCAGCATTGTTCAAAAGTCCTAATCCAAAGTCTCCTCAGATTCAAAGCTACCTCTTAGCTGTGAGCACCTGAAAAAAATTTTTTTTAAGTTATATACTTTCAAGATACAATGGAATAGGGTAAACATTCCCATTCTAAGAGAGAGGAATAAAAAAATAACAAGGAGCAATTTGACCAAAGCAAGACTGAAAGTCAACAGGACAAACATTAAATCCTGAAATTCTATGTCCAGCATCCAGGTTACATGGTGGCAAGATGTGGGCCCAAGGGCTCAGGCAGAGCCATCTCTATGCTCTTGATAGCTGCAACACTCATGGCTATGCCCTTCGGCTGATCTTTTTCACTGCCAGTGGCTCCCTCAGCAGGGACTCCATGTTCTTGACATCTCTGTTTTTGGTTTTCTTTGTAGCTTTGGCTGTACTCTCACAGCTTCATGCATTGACCTGTCAGGGGCTGCTTGTGTTGATTGACTCTGACCCTATCACACACTATCTTGACCACTTAGGCTTTTCTTTGAAGTCTCAGTGGAAGCCTACCTGATCCCACAACTCTTGCATTCTGCATGCTTGCAAAATTTTCATCTCATAGATTGTGCCATGGTCTTTATTTATGGGAGAAATAGCTTTGTCCCCTTGGACTACGGTTGTAGGTAGTATCCTTTGAGCAACTGGGCTATGTAATGCTGGAAAACCAATCCTAGGCAGCTCTAAAAAGCAAGCTGCCCTGGGGCTTTCTTCTCAAAGAAATTCTTTGAACCTGTGATGGATGAGGTTTTGTATAATACTGAGATATTCTCAAGGCATCTTTCCTGTTTTTCCAATGCAGAGTACTTGAATTATTGACACTGGTGGTAATCTCTACCCACCATGACCTCCACTGCTATAGCTTTAAACTTGCTCTTTTTCTGGTCAATGTGGAAGATCTTCAAATTTTCTCCTTTGTGTTTTGCTCTTTATTATCATTGCAAATCAGACTAAAAACAGCCACCAAAATCCATGTCACAGTCTGAATAATGGTCTGCCTTGAAATATGGCCCATTGGATTAACTATTCCATCACTTTTAAATCCAGCCATCTATAATTCTTTGGGTATGACAAAAATGTAGACTAGTTCTTTGCCAGAACATAACAGAAGTAGCCTAGTCCAATTCCCAATAGAATCCTCATTTCCATAGGAAACATCCTAAACACACCCTTTATTATCCACATTCCTATCAACATTCTGGTATTCTGAGTTCTCATAAGAACTACCATTTAAACTCTATCCATAACATTCTAGGCTTTCTCTCACCCACTTCAGTCTTTCCCAATTTCTCACACATGACTTTCTGGAGATATTTAAAACTCCAGCCAAAACAAAGAACTTAAGTCAATTCTCTTTTCAAAGAAGGTCATGACTGATTAGTGATTTGGATAGTGTTGATTTTTTTCCTAGGGGCAATAATGAAGCAGAAGTTTCCATTTTAGAAAGCTCACCTGAAGTTAAAACTTAAATTGACATAAGATATTCAACATGAAGAAAAATATTAACTAATAGAAAAATTCTTGTTATGTATCCATGATAGAAAAAGAAGCATTTAAGACACCATTCAGTTCTTTTCTCAATCTTTTAAAAATAAATACAGAAAAAAAACCTATCCATTGCCTATCAATTTCTATGATTAGAAAACCAAGTTAGCAGGTCCAAAATTAATTTAAAAAAAGTAAACCAAGAGAATCAGCCTTTTTCTATCATCATTTTTGACTTTCAACATTAGCTAGGCATTTCATAAAGCATGGGTTGATGAGTTAAAAGACTTGGTTGAATACAAGGAAAATTATTTTAAATAAAATATCAACAATAAATGAACAAACAAAAAATTCAGTCTTTTAACAAACATTTATGAAGACTTTATGATGCCATTCATTGTAATAAATAAAATGCAATTTAAAATTTAATTTGTTTCTTGGTTAGCAAAGAAATGAAATAATATTTTCTTCCCCTGCCCCCGAAGATATATATTATGTTAATATTGGCAACAAGTACGACTGGAAATAAATGAATAAAAGAGCTACTAAAAGTAATTTTATCAACTTTCATAATATGTATAGAGATAGATAGATAGATATCTATGTACATATTTAGCTACGGACATTAAGTATATCAGTGTTGTGTAACAGTTGTCCTCTTTGTGTGAATTTATTATAAGAGACCTCAAAAGGAATAACAAAACTCACTTATAATTGTGATTTTAAAGATAATCCTAATATTATATGTATATATATTCACATTCATATATAATGATTATCTGTATACATAAACACCAAAAAGAAAGCTAAGTGAAAATAATGAAATATTAAAGATGTCTGACCTCTGGTATCTTCAATATTTTGCTTCTCCACTTACATGAAATGTCAATTTCCAAGTATTCCCCTAATTAGTGAGGGCTGATTTCTTCAGTCCAGGTCCAATAATTTTAGAGGAACTTTTTTCCTGTTTTCCCCTGAAATACTACTCTTTAAATGAAAGCTCTGCTTATTTTCTGAGTTTTCCACTGTTTACATTGATTGTGATCCTACCCTTCTCTTTGGATTGGTCTTAGTATTTTGTCTCCCAATTGTCTTCTCCAATTTCTCTCACAAGTAATCTTCCATAATAATTCTAAAACTTGGAGGCATTTTGCATTTTCTTCGGCCAATTAAACATAATGCTATCCCTTGGGCCCTGTAATCACAATTTACATTTCATTGGTCTGGGGTGTGAGCTGGACATAAGGATGTTAATGCAGTTGGTGTTTAGAACAATTATTCTGCTGGAGTCATATGCTTTAGTTTTCCCCAGACAGGATTCCTTTCTCTAGTTTTAAAATCCTTCACAATATAAGAGATTTATTTATACCTTGTTGTTGTTGTTGTTAGGTGCTATCCAGTTGGTATCCAACTCATAGTGACCCTACATACATCAGGCAAAACACTATTGTCAGTGCTTCTCTGCTGTTCATAGGGTTTTCAATGGCAGATTGATTTTTGGGAGTGGGTTGCCGGGTCCTTCTCCCATTTATACCTTAGGAGTAGCAAAAGATTTGGCTTATAATTTAACTTTATTCTTAATGACTTTATAGAAAACATTATTGGTGTATATGCTACCTGGCGTGTCCAAGACCACTTTACGTGCATAGATACACAAATAAATATGTAAGCACATCACGACACACAAATATGAATACATATGTATTTAATTTTAATAGTTGTTGCTCACTTTAATACATAAAGGTACTTTTATCAATGATCTCCAAACTTGTGATTTCATTTCCATTATTGCCAAGAAGCAAGTTAACTTTTTATCTTTAATTTTCAGTCCCTTTAGTTGACACATTATCCATTCAAATGCTCAAGCCTGAACACTGGATGCCATTCTCATGTCCTGTTGTCACTGTATTCCATGGCTATGGTTTGTCTAACTATCCCAAAAGGTCCTGGTGTTAGACACGTAGCCCATAAGGCGGTGCTATTGTCAGGTGTTGAGGATCTGTAGAAGGTGGAGCCTTATGAGAGGTCCTTAGCTCCTTGGGGATGTACCCTCAAAGAGAATTGACAGATCCTGGCCCGACCTCTTTGCTTTGAGGCCCATTAGGTGAGTGATTTGTTCTGCCACAAGCTCCCACTATGATATGCTGATTTTCATGTGGCAAGAGGAAACAGGCCACTATATCTTTCAACAGAACCTCCAGAACTATGAGACAAAAGAAACCCTGTCTCATTATAAGTTAATTTCCTTAGGTATTTTGTTACAGTGATAGAAAGCTGACCAATACACACACAAATTATCCACTAAGTACTGTTGATCATGTCTTCTTAATAACTCTGAAATACGAATATTTGAAAAAGATATCTCCACTGCCAAGGCTTTTTCCCATCCTACTTATAACTTAAATAGCACCTCTATTATTTTCCTGTCTCTGATACATACATCTCAAATCTGTCTCTCTCACAGCCTGTATTGTTTTCTAATGCAAAAAAAAATCATGTTATTCTCCTTCTTAAAGGGCTCTGTTGCTTCCCCCACATATTTTCTATTAAAAAACTGGAACCCTTTCTCATGTTTATATACAGGAAGTTGAGAGTCTGATTCATTTTCAGAACTTTAGCTTCATTGTCTGATACTTTCCCACATAAGCTTTTGTCTTGAGACACTTCAGCAAGCAACAGTGCCCTTCATAAGGATGATTTTTTTTAAAAAGTGAAATTTTCTCTTGGGTCTTTACCAAAACTAAATGTAGAAAGTGATATCTTTACTATTGATGAAAGAAAAATATGTCACAATCTTCCAGGATAGGTGACAACAGCTGAGAGTTCCTGCCAGTGTCAGGAAAAGGAAGTGCTCCTTCCTTTTATTTTTATTTTTATTTTTTTGATAGTTGTGGCAACTTTCAGTATTGAGGGTACAGAGCCAGGCACTCTCTTCCTCCGCTTGGCAGAGACGAAGAGAGACCCAGGAAGGGCTGCCAAGTTTTTGACAGAGGAGCTTTCTGATCCAGAGCAGAGATCCTGAAGGACCAGTGGGTTCAGTCCGCCAACTTCTTGACCAAGGACTTGGCAGGCACTGAGCTGTCCTCATTAAAATCCAGTTTGGACTATGGCACTTTTTCATTCCTACTCTGCTGTAGCCAAGGAAAGATACAAACGATAGGAGATCCACACGTACAAACGCACATACAAACGCTGCAACCCAAAAACTTAACCAGAACTAGGCAAACCAACAAAATCATTTTTAATTGTTGTGAACAGGATATACAGGTAACTCTATGCCTCTAGAGCCTTCCTTTTTATGTTTAGTTTCTTTCATTTATTTATTTTTCTTGAATTCCTAATTATTTCCCACTTTTAATATTCCCCTACTGGCTTTGATTAAACTTTCTGTAGTTTACGCTTATTTGCCAGATAGGTTTTCATTCACCTTCAAAAGCCCAGCCCAATTCTCCTACCCAGGCAGTCAAGGTTATCAGGGAAATTTGTCAGATCTCAGCTTCCTCTGGAGTTTCTTGCCTCCTCACACTGTGATTTCCATGATTAGTCAGTATAGAGCTCAGCCCCAAGGAGAGTCCCTGTTTTCTGAGATTAGAGAAGTTGATGGCTCTCTGAACATTTTCTCCCTTGTCACTACTCCTCATTCCCCCTTCATTAAAATGTACTTTCATCACATTTTGATTTCACAAAACCTATTTAATCATCTTTTTAATCTTCAGTGGTCTTTGCACCCTGGTAGAAAATACCTGCCACTAGCTCTGAAGCTGGGTAAGCGGCTGAGGTCTCTGGAAAAGGGAGAGTTATTTTTATTATGGGAACAATATTGGTAGTTTTTCTGCTTGATTTTGTTGTTGTTAGGTGACGTCGAGTTGAATCTGACTCATAGCGGAATAAAACACTCCCTGATTCTGTGCCAGGCACATGATCTTATTTATGTTTAAGCCCATTGTTGCTGACACTGTGTCAATCCATGTGGTGGAGGGTTTTCCTCTTCAATGTTGACCTGCCACTCTCCCAAACATGATGTCTTTCTCCAGGGATTTGCCTCTTCTGACTAAATGTCCAAAATATTTTAGACACAGTCTGGCCATCCTTGCTTCCAAGGAGCATTCTGGTTGCACTCTACTTGTTTAGTCTCATCATAAATGCACAATCACAAAGCAATTGCTAAGGTCATGAAGATTTTTGGGTTTTACATTCTCATCAAATACAATCCATGCCAAATTCTAATTGGAGTTATTGCATGAGAAGTCTACCTTTTGCGGGGGGAAGACAAAAGAATCATGTCTTTGGGGGGAATCTTGACTATTGAATGAAAGGGAGATAAAATATCTTGTAGGCTTTTTGAAGGATGTACTATGTATGCAAGAAAGAGACACAAATATAACCAAAAAAGAATTGTGAAGAGCCGCACAAAGAAGAGGATTTAAAAGATGAAGGAAAAAGTGCAGTGAGTAACATGGTGCAAGGAATTCGTAGAGAGAGAATGGCATGGAGAATTTTGCCCTATTCAGAGTGTTTGGGGATTTGAGCGACTCACACACATTCACATGCATTATAATAAAAAGCAATAATTTTTTGGAAGGGAAGAGAATATTTCTATGGAGCTGTGGTAAGAACAGAAAGGCAGTGCTTTCCCAGTCTGGAAGCAGATACTAAAGACTGGTCAGGAATTAAGGCCACCACTCTCCTTATCTCTGACCTTGTCTCTTTCCTTCCTTAACTCCCATTCCATTCTCTTTTCTCACCATGTGGTATTCCCTATTTTCTGGTTTTTGTTTATCTGTTTCATTCTTATCCTTTCTCTGATTGCTTTCTCTCGTTGTCTTAACAGGGAAAAAATTCCTAGATGTTTTCTCAACAAAAAAATGAAGAATGGACCTAATATCAAATATCAATCCAAATTCCTGAATAATTGTATTTACTCAATTCAAGTCACTTTCTTGTTCCTAGTACAGAAGTTTGCAAGGATTCAGATGGAAAAATATGGCTCCCTACCTATAATAGGAGGCAACTCTTCCCTAGTCATTTCTTGAATGTCTTCCAGTCTGAGGGGCTCATTTTCTGGTACTATATTTGACAGTGCTTCTCTGCTATTCTTAGAGTTTTCAATGGCTAATTGTTTCAGGGCGGGGGTTTAGCATTAGTGGTAGAGTACCATGCTGCATGTACTCTCTGAGGTCTGAGATTCATTTGATCCCCAGTACTGCCAAAACAGGAGAAGGACATGGCAATCCACTCCTAAAGCAATTCTGAAACAACCATTGAGGGTCCCTGAGTCAGACCCAACTTGACCACACACAACAATAATAAGTATTTCAGGAGTGGGCTGCCAGGTCCTTCTCCCTATTCTGTTTTAGTCAGGAAGCTCAGCTGAAACCTGTCCACCATGTGTGAGCCTGTTTGTATCTGAAATACTAGTGGCACAGCTTTCAGCATCACAGTAACACACAAGCTCCCACAGCATAAGCTGACAGACACATGGAGGCATGGCTCAAAATGAGAAGAAACACAGTGACTGCAACATGGGCTCAACATAAAAGAAGACTCTGTGCATGGCACAGCATCAGATAGTGTTTTGTCCTGTTGTACATAGTTTTATCATGAATTGGACCCTACTCAATGCCACATACCACCAACAACAACCTATGATAGATGCTATGAGGGAATATTATTTGAGAAGTTATTAGAAGTACAAGGGAGAAGGTAACAATAGATGTGGTTGACAACAGAAGCAAAAAATAAGACCACTAAAAAGAAAATCTTGGTTTCCTGACCTGTCCTCAATCTCAGACAGCTAGTTCAAAAGAATACAGGATGGGCATCCTTATTGTGAAAATGTAAAACCTGAGATTTTCCAAAATTCAAAACTTTGTGGGTACTGATGTGATCCCAACAGGAAAAATTCCACATCTGACTTAACATGATGAGTCATAGTAAAAATTCAGGTGCATTAAAAGTATTGTATGAGATGGGCATGGTGGTGCACAATTGTAATCCCAGCTACTCTGGAGGTGGAGGCAGTAAGATTGCAGGTTCCAGGCTAGAGGAAGCCTGTGTAAGTCAGTGAGACCTGGTCTCAATTTAAAAAATAAACATGGGTTGGAGGTGCAGCTCAGTGGCAGAATGTTGAAAAGTATGTGTGAGTCCCAAGGTTCAGCACTCAGTATCCAAAAAAAAAAAAAAAAAAAAAAAAAAAAAAAAAAAAAAAAAAAAAAAAAAAAAAAAAAAAAAAAAAAAAAAAGAAAGAAAGAAAGAAAGAAAGAAAAATGTATAAAATTATCAACAGACTATGTGTATAAGGTGTACATGAAACAAATAAATTTCATGTTTAGACATTGGTTCTATCCCCAAGTTATCTCGTTATATATATGCAAATATTTCACAATCTGAAAACATCTGAAATCTGAACAAGTTCTTGCCCCAAGGATTTTGGACAAAGAATTTTTAACTTGTACTTGCAAGATTTTAACAGGAATATGACATGTCCCCAAATTACAGAGTGGAACAGAGGTGCTAGAAACTTCAAAACTGGAAGCATATAAAATGGTAGAAATAGGAAGAAATAATTGTATTGAAGACAATATTTTTATAATCTCCCAGTTTAGAATGTGCAAATGACTGTTTCCCACCTTACTCAAATTGCTTAAGAATAACACTATGAGATGACTCATTTTTCTCTTCTCAGTCTCTTGAACACCTGTAAGAACACATGTAAAATACTAATACGGAGTCTCTCCACCTAAAATTTAGATACAGATAATGTGAATAATTAGTCTCAGATTTGAATAGTTGGATCATGTTTCTGGTTCTGAGGTTAACTTTGCTTACTCATCCTTGAATTTGAATCGGCACAATATGTTTCATAACAAACTAAAATATAACAAAAGATAGCTCTCAAAAGGCTACATTTGCCTTTAGTATGCCTATATAAAACTTTTTAAAACAACTTTTTGTAGCTTTTTTTTTTAATTTTCAAAAACATAACAACCTTTCCAAATACATTTATACAAGTATGAGGCTATCCTGAAACAACCAGTCATTGAAAATCCTATGAGGGTCACTGTGAGTCAGACCTGACTCATAGGCATCTAACAACAACAATAATTTATGAATAATAAACTCTAAACTTACTATTACATGTTCAATCTAACATAAAGCCTTTTTGAACCACCTTTTTTGAACATCTGAACAGAGCCTTGCAAGTTGATACATTCACAAGATGCTCACTCCATACCAGAGCATTCATGATCGTAGAGCTCTTCTTTTTATTTGACCAATGTTAATATTCCTGGAAAATATTGCAAATTAATCTTTACTGAATAATATATGAATATTAATAGATGTTAACCATAATATATTAAGTTATACCAATATATTTGCAATGGAAATGATGACAAGTTCTTCTATTTCATACCTATAAGAGCTGGGTCTACCTTTCATGAATGATATTCTCTGACCCACCCATTTCTATACTGTGTATACACCCCCATTGATCTCTACTATTCCTTTATACTTCCCTCCACCCTCACCCCAAACATTCCATATGGTTAATTCTTCCATTATGGACACATTGTAATATGTTACTTCTCCCCTTGAAGTCAGGCTGTTCTGAACCCAGTGAAATGCACATTCAGGTTTAACTCTAGGATGTGATGAATATGTGTGTTGAATAGTCCAAGAGCATAGTCACTTCTGAGACGCTGTGATTCCATGACAAGACCAACAGTATCACTTTAGTGCCCCTTTGATGGGCTTCATTTTTCAACATGGAACAAAGTTATTACTCCATGATATGTAAACACAACACTATGTCAGAAAACATCAGCTGCTGCTTTTCCACAGATCTGAGTAACAGCTGTGTGTCTGACAATGTAGATGACTGTGTGCCCTGTGTGCTCTAGAGCCTACAACAGCTTTTTGTCTCCGGCATAAAGATGACTTTTTACCCTTTAGAGATTCAGATGACAAAATCCCATAAGGCAGGGACAGTCAGGTTTCTGAAAGATGATAATTTTTAAGCATTGGATTTCCCCTTTCCTGGTCTGATAGATTGAAACCATCTGGCTTTCTTCTGCTATTTTTAAAGATTATTATATGAGTTAGATTCAGAGGAATTCTGTCTGGCCAATTATTTTAATTTCTCATTTAAATCTTAGGGCAAAATTTTTTTTCATATCGTGTGGTACTACTGATTCATCTACTGAAGTTTTAGCATATAATATGAACATGTTTACTCCCAGTATCTTGTGGTTACAGTCATATAAATTTTGAATGGATTGTCTTTTAAATGACTAGTACAGAGGGAATGTTACCTAATCAGTCTGTATCCATTTTCTGGGAGATTGTCCCATAATGTTCTATGCTGAGAGATTGAAATAAGGAACTATTGTTTTTATTTTAGAGAGAAAATAAAGTTCAGATCAATTAATTATTCCACCAGAAATAGAAATATCAACATCAGCAACCTAAAAAATGATAGAAGTAAACATCTATAACAGTTAAATTTAATAAGAAAAGCTATGGTTTAAAAGGGTTTCTCTTTTATTCCTCTTTATTTTCCGTTTTTCCTTCATACAGCACCATTTCCATTAGCAACCCATTATGATATGCATGCAATTACTTCACATTTCCATGTTTTTGTCACACAAATTCCCACTGCCTAAAATGTCCTTCCTGCCTATCTTGCCAACCATACAAAGTCTACTTACATTCTAGAACTTTGCCGAATATCAAATCATTTTATTCATTGAACATGAAGATACAACAGTGTATACACATACATATGCATATATACATACACACACAAATGTATAGTTTAGGCTGGCTGATAATATGGTAATGATCAGGAGTAATTCAAGTTTTGCTCCAAAGATCTCAGGTATTAATGGAGGAGATTTTTTTTTTTTTTAAAAAGTACAGAAAGTGAAAAAAATGCAAGTTTTTGTTATGTATTAAAAATAAATTTTAAAAGGCCAATCTAGATTACAATAGAGAGGAAGTATTTTTGGAGCAGGATGATAAAAATCAAATGGGGACTCAAGGTCTAGCCAGATGAAGGGAGAGTGTGTGGTTGATGATGGTGGCAGAGATAATCCAAGCAGAGGAAAGAGACTCATGAAAATAAAAGTAAATGAATAAGGTGTGAGTGGTATGAGCCAAAAATGGTGGAGAAGAACTAGTTTGGAGAGTTAGGCACAGGCAAAATCATTCAGAGCATTTTGAGGCTGAGGAATTACTTTTTACATTCATTAAAACCTTTAACTTATGGCTTGCTTTATTTTAATTGATGTACAATTAATATAAAGCAATCAGATCTTAAGAATTTAGTTAGATGAATTTGACAATAGGAAACAGTCTTGTAACTATCCAAAACAAAATACAGATAATTATAGGAAAATATGGCAAAAACTCCTTTGCAATGGGTTACAGAGTGACAGAGATTTAAAAAAAATAGATATACCATGTGAAAGCAGTCCCTTTGGGAAGACTGACAGACAGCAGAGAACTTTTACAAAGGAAATGACATAAATGCTTTAACTTCTAGAATGCCCTTAATAAGTGATCCAGTAATGGATGATCTGAACATGGCAAACAGAAATGTATAAGGTAGCAGTGAGGTAAAAAGTGTGCTTTGGAAATACATTTGCCATCTCTTTTAATCAAAGAATATACACGCATTGGGTAATGAGTGAACATGAGGCAGGAAAGACTATGAGATTATTTTTGGCACTGCCAGGGGAAGCAAAGCACATAATCCATAAGGAATTGGAATCATAGATTCAACGTGGCTGTAATGACCTTTTGCCTTGAAAAGCATGTCTTTTCCTTAAAAAGTCCATGTTCAATTCCTCATGAGTTTCTATTCCAGTGTATCTGTTCCTGTCTGTATCTTTTATTATATCCTCCAGGTTTCCTGTAGAACTTATCTGAATAAAATCCTGCTGAAAGAACAGATTGCAAATGCCACCTTCTAACTTTCAAAGAGTTGCACAATTTTCAATTTCAGCTGATCAGCCAGAATGTATTTTATAAGTCTCAATCTTCAAGAGCAACAACTGATTTCTAGTTGCCTCAAAAGAGCAATTCTGTTCTTGAGGACAAATACTAGAGCCAACATTTTGGAGATCCCTGCATCTCAGAAGGAAAGATTCCTTGCCAATAGTGGATATCTGCCAGAGTAACACTGCCATTGTAATAGGGTTCATAGGAAAAAAGTAAGGTTTTGTAATTCTCTATACTTCAGAATTGAGCCACCTACCAGATACTCTACATCAGAGCTTAAGGAAATTTTAGTAAACTTTAACAAAGTTCCTAGCCAGAGATGCAGTCAAAAGTTAATAAATACATAGACTTGAGCTTTTGGTGTGGCTAAATTTAATTACATGGTACATGCAAGCATTCAATTTTATGAAGGTGAAAATAGGATACCTTGCAATAAAATGAACACTGGCATCAGAGTGTTCAAATTTGCAGATTTAATGTGCTTCAAAATAGCTTCATTTTATCATCATTCAACTGAAAAAAAAATCAAACTCATCGAGGAATTAGTATCTAGTATGGAGAATGACAACATGAACTTTCCTTTTCTATTTCAGAAGGCATGGAAAATAAATGAGCGTAAGAATGATCATGTTGGAAATTAATTTGGTGACAGTTAATGGCATCACTCCAAGAAGTCTTTAGCATAAATACATGCACATCATTGAAGGTCTCTCTAGACTGAGAAAAGAGAGGTGCAAAATTATACTAAAAGAAGTTCACTCCCCAGCTCTTCGACCTTCTTCCCTCCACCTTCTGCATCTTCTACCCAGCTTTGATGATACTTGAAGTCTTGATTTTACTATACACTTAAATAGCAATATTTGGTTAAGTAGCAATCTTTGTATGATCCAAATTATTATGAGATAACAAGCATATACAATATCTAAGGCAGAAAATCCAAATTTCACACAAGATTGAATAAGAGAGAAATAATGATACATAGTTGGATGCGACTAAGCAGTTTGTGAAGATTCCTTGATTATCCGGTCTCTTCAATTGCTGCTGACAGCGAAATCAAAGTTTCAGGCCAAATGCAATTCATTTTGAAGCCTCATTGCTTCACTGAAATTAACAGAATTAACCATATAATTGGCAAAACTGTGTTTCTGTTTGTGTGATATAAAATGGATTCAGGTGACACTGCTCTCCCAGGTGTATATTAGACACAGCTGGGATGCCATCTGTGGTCCTTATTGCCTTGTTATTTGGGTTAAGGGAAGGCAGTGCAAACTATCTTTGGTTTTGAGGAAGTATGGCCTCACTTTAAAATGCGTATTTGCATTAGACTATTCTCAGTCCCATCACATACTGCATATTGTAAGGACGTGGATAAGATTCTTAACTTCTTTGTTCTTAACTAAACTATATATCATCTATAAAATGTGAGGAAATAATTGCACCTACTTAACAATGCTATTGTGAAAATTAAGTATGCCCTTATATGTAAAGAATTAATATAATGATTTGTGCATTATTCATGTAATACTACTGACCATGTAAACAGATTACTACAGAAAAAAGTTTGGACCTTAAACATAATTGAGATGCAAGGGTTTATAGAAAAATAATCCCACAAAAAGACATGCAATGTAGAAGGGAGTCCTTTGGTGAGGGCATAGAAGAAGGGGGAGGAGGTGCACAAAAGGGTAAGGGGGAACTTCTCTGTGCAATGTACAATGAAACACATATATGGAAATGTCACAATGAAATGCGTGTCAGAATGAAACACATTAAGTTGTATATTAAAAATTTCCAATAAAAATATAATGATTTGTGCACTGTCAACACCCAATGTGCATTGTTATGTATATTACATATTATTATTGAACATTATTAATGCACTTATGAAATGTAGTAGGTTTGCCATAGGTTCCTAAGTTCCCCATTAGATGGGAGATGATGATTTGGGAGCATCTAAAGAATAAAATAGCCTTTAGCTCATTCAGGAAATTAATTATTCACATTATATAACTTGATCCGCACCCTGGCATCTGATCTCATCTGATCCCAGAAGCTAAGTAGGGTTAGTCCTTGGATGGGAGATGGCCTGGGAGTACTAGGCTAGGGAGAAGGACCTGGCAGCCCACTACCAAAACAATCAACCATTGAAAACCCTATGGATGTGAGAGAAGCACTGCCAACAGTGCCAGGCATGTAAGAGTGTCAGGGAGTATTTCATTCTGTTGTAGGTAGGGTCACTATGAGTCAGACCCAACTTGACAGCACCTAACTACTACAGCAGTAATATATAACTGGAGCTATTCACTGTTTAAGAATTTTTTTTATTGAAAAAAGACGTACACGACATTGGATAGATGGAATGATAAATAGGCTGACATAACAGAAAGGACAGGCACATGTGCCCTTAGCATAATGCTGAATCATAGATACATAATGCACATGTGCACAATGTTACTGCCTTCTGTATCCCTATGATGTAAACTCACATAACTGAAATATGACTGAACAGTGGCCTTGGCAATTAGCCAATATTGTGTAAAAACTTTAAAGAGTCCCTCCACTAGCACTGGTGGGGCAGAGAGAAAATCCCAGAATAAAGTATGTCAGACTTGCCTTTGGTTTTTCCAGTGTTTTCCAGTTTTCTGGTCTACCTCAAGCATCTGCCTCTTGCCAACTAGTTCAGGACAGACACGTGTTCAGCACTTATGAACAAAATAGATAAACTGATTCCATGTTTTAATGATTTGGGTTGGGATAGAGTCTCCCTTCCCGTGTGTGTGTGTGTGTGTGTGTGTGTGTGTGTGTGTGCGTGTGTGTGTGCGTGCACACACATGTGCATGCATATGTGTCCATGAGTGTGTATTTATATGAACTTATCCAACGATAATGAATATCTTTCCCATCATTGTGTGTTCCTCAATATCAACTCCTTAATTTTTAACAGATAGCACCAAGAAATATAAGAGTTTTGAAAAGAAACAATGTGAAGACCTGTGTTGAAAAAAATAGTTAGTTTTCTACTGTTTTATTTTTAGCCTAGAAAGTTCAGTCAATCAATTCATATTTTATTTTCTTTATTTACTTTTCTACAGCGCTGAGGATTTAACCCAGAGTCTTGCACATGCTAGGCAATCTCTCTATCACTGAGCAACACCTCCAGAATGTTAGGATAGAATTTTGAAAAACATATAACTATCTGGATCAGAACCCTTTTATTAGCATCTTCTATCCCTTTGTGTGTATTCATGCTTTAGGTGTTTGGCAGAGAGACATAACTCACCATGAAGATTTTTCCAAGAGGCACACCTAGTCCTTCAGCTAACTTATGATTTCCTTATGATATCCAAACAAAATGATTAATTACTTTAATTAGTGTGAGATCTTTAATTTTACCAATCAGTTTTATCAGCTTCTCATTCAAATTCATGTTTACTTTCAAGTCATAAAGATGAAAATCTCATGGCTTTCTGATTTAGCAAAGAGGATAGACTATCTAGGGAGATAGTGCTTTCTCACAAGCAACATTTCTTTGCCCCGCTTTTCTGTTTTTCCATACTTTCTTTGATTTTGGCAGAAGGATAGTTTTTTTTTTTTCCTTTTCCTCCTCTTGGAGGTTCTTCTTGGTTAACTCAGATATTTCTGATGCATATGGATAAGACTCATAGCATAGAAACCCAACTGGTTTTCTTTGAGCAGAAATCTATTCATTTCTTTTTCACAATTAAGCAAATGTGAATGTATAAAATCTGCACGTAATAATATATACATATACATACATACATACATATGTACATGTGTATACACACACACACGCACACGCACAGTAGGCAAGAGCTTTACCACAGAGCTGCATCTCTAAGCTCTTTTTTGAGACAAAGTCTTCTTAAATTGCACAGGCTGCCTTTGGCCTGGAACCTGTGATCCTCCTGCCTCACTCTCCTGAGTAGCAGAGATTGAAAGTATGCACCACGGTGCCCAGCTAAAGTTATGTTCTAAACATAGTTACTTGTATATGTAATGGATCTAGAAAGCAAAGGGGAATGCTGAAAAAAAGACTCTAAATTTTCAGTTTATGGTGAAGGTTAATCAATATAGATGTGGCTCATGTCACCAAAATCTATGTCATATCAACATCTTGAAAGATAAATTTTAATATTAATCACATAATTTAACAGGATTTTTTCTCATTTAAATTATGCCTTTACATTTGAATAGATGACTTCTTTGTAAGGATGTAAAACATTTAGACTTTAAAAATGTTTCTTGTTTTTGAGACATGATCTTACTATGTAGCCCAGGTTGGCCTTGAACTCTTGGTTCTCCTGCCTTAGACTCCTGAGTGTTAACATTATGGGCAAGGAATACCACATCCAGTTCTTAAAATTTATTTTAAATTCAAGAGACATAATTAGAATCTAGGGTTTAGCTCAGTTGGTAGAGTGCTGTTCTGCAAATTATGAGGCCCTGGGTTTGATCCCCAACACTACAACAGGAGAAGGATGAGGGAACCCACTTTCAAAACACTATGGGTCACTATGATTGGGACCTGAATCAAGGGCACCTAACAACAATTAGAATCTGAAATTCTAACTTTTCCTGATTTGTGATATCATTGACAATCTAACTCTAATCCCAACTCTCAATGGAAATTAAAAACTAGAGAATAAAAGATGAGTGGAATTATATCCCCCTGAAGGAAAACAGTGTTTGATGTATTTCACAAAGTGAATAAGTAACAGTACAGAAGGACATGTTGTTGAATATGTAGTATATCAGGTACAGTTATCTGTAGCTTTCACAGGTTAGAAATGTGGAGCCCGCAGATGTCCAGTGATTCACCCAATACTATTCCATCTTTTGGACCATAGCTGGGTTTCACTCTTGCTCCTTGCTTCATGCTAGGGATTTTAATTTATTT
>VMDO01028907.1:0-23305 GCA_007922755.1 Pedetes capensis
AGGCTTGGGAGGTGGAGGCAGGAGGATCACAAGTTTGAGATCAGGGGCAGCCTGCATAACTTAGGAGACCCTGGCTCACAAAGTAAGAAAAAATGGGGCTGAGGGTGCAGCTCAGTGGTCCAGCACTTGCAGAGCATGCAGGCCTGAGGCCCTGGGTTCAACCCCCAGTACCGCCAAAAAAAGAAAGAAAGAAAGAAAGAAGATCGTGTGCCTGGAAGTGTTGAGGAGTGTTTCATCATGTTGTACATAGGGTCGCTATGGGTCGGACCTGACTCAATGGCACCTGACAAGTGAGAGGGTAGGTGAGGCTGGACCTTTGGCCCAAGTTTGCTTGCACTGGACAGGCAGGCCCTGTGAGCTCAAACCAGTAACGGGAGACACGCAGGAGCGAGTACAAGAGGAAGACCCGTAGTTGGGATGGTGGGAAATGTAGTTTACCCCGGATCGAGGCACTGGCGGTCCTGCTCAGCCTGACTCCCTCAGGGACCCGGGACCAGCGCACTGTGACAACACACGGGAAGGCGATGCTCACTACAAATCAAACGCCTTTATTCCTTACACAAACCAACACTTTAAAAAAGTTAATAAGTTAACGCGCCGATCCGAGGTCTCAGCCCCGCCTCCCGCTGAGGTCGGGGCCCGGGCTTCCGCAGGGAGGGGCGGCGGTCGGCGGAGTCGTGGGGTCCGGGGCCGGCGCAGCCGGCGGGCGTCCGAGGCGTGCCCAGGCCCTGGCGCGGGCGGCGGGGGCGAGGCAGGGGCCCAGCTCCTCCTGCGCGCGGGCGATGCGGCGCGCGAAGCGGCTGCGGTCTCGGGCCAGCTGCTCCCAGGGGCCCCTGCGGGCAGCCTGTGCCGGGCCCGCCCAGACGGCCAGCAGGTGGACAGTGATGGTGTCGCAGAAACGCACCTGCGGCGGCGAGAGAGAAGCAGAGACGTAAGCTGCGCGCGAGCGCGGGATGCTGGGTGAGGGGTGCGCCTGCCCTTGGGGCCCAACCTGCGCACCTCCCACGGGGCGGCCTTGCAGGCCGTTGCATAATGTACGCAGGGGCCTCCCTGCAGAGCCCACGCAACGCCCGGCAACGCCCGCAGGCCGCCCCGCCCCGCGCTCCACCCCAGAGGCGAGGAGCAAAGCAGCCATGCCCGGCCCCCCTGATCCCCCTGGGCACTCACCTTGGTGGCCTTGGGCGGGGACTCCGGATCCGGATCCTGGGAGGGGGCTCCTGACGACTGGAGCCGCCTCTGCAGTCGGAGGGGCAGCTGTGGAGCTGGCCAGGGGGGCGGCGGGCTCCCTCCGGGTAAATAGACGGCCACTCGGAAGGGGCTGGGTTCGGCCCCTCCAGCTCGGGGAACAGCAGGTGCTCTCCGGGCCTCAGGGATGGGCTGAGGCCCTGAGTCAGCCGCGTGGCCTCCCTCAGCTGCTTCTGAATCATGTCTGTCATTGTCTTCCTCCTCCTCCTCCTCCTCCTCCTCCTCTTCCTCTTCCTCCTCCTCAGTGTCCTCCCCAGGGCAATAGACCCAGGCCTTCAGGAAGGTGCTTGTAGAGGGGGTGGGAGAGGAACGCTTGGCTTCTCCCTCTGCCCCAGCTGGTCCCCAGCCGCTGTCCTTGTCCTCGTCGTCCTCTCCAGGCCGGTACATCCAGGCCTTGGCAAAGGTGCTTGTAGGGGTTGAGGAAAAGGAAGGCTCAGCTTCTCCCCAATCGTTGCCCTCCTCCTCCTCCTCCTCCTCTTCCTCATCCTCCTCTTCCTCCTCCTCCTCTTCCTCCTCCGTGTCCTCTCCAGTGCAATAGATCCAGGACTTCTGGAAGGCCTTCGTAGGGAAGGTGGAAGAGGAAGCCTCAGTTTCTCCTTCTTCCTCAGCTGACTCCAAATCACAGTCCTCATCTTCCTCCTCCTCCTCCTCCTCCATGTCTTCTCCCAGTCGGCATGCCCAGGCCCTCAGGGAGGCACGAGTTAGGGGGCTGGATGCAGGAGACCCTGTGCCTCTCTCCTCCTCAGCTGCCCCTACCACACAGTCCATGTGGGGTTGAGACCCACAGGTGCTGGGCAGGGGCCCGTGGTCTGGACATGAGCGGCCCGGCTGTGGGCCAGGGAGCGCTGTTCCCCTCACACACGACTTTGGCTCTGGCGCCTCTGCTGAGCAGCACCCCAAGGCCACGGGGGCACCGCCTGGAGAGGAGGTGCAGATGGCTGGCTCCCTGGCTGCTGTACTCTCTGATCTCTTCTGCTCTGTGACTCGGTCCTGAGTGCTAGGTTCGGGTGCTGCAGGTGTGGCACACGGAGGGGCTGTGGGGGCTGCTTTCTCCACAGCATCCTCCTCTTCCTCCACGGCTGGACTACGCTCCCAGTGTGATGACTGATAAGAGAACTTGGTCACTCCCTCCTCCTCGGGGTCCTTCCCCAGAGGGAGCTTATCAGAGCCCTGCAGGTGCGGGGAAAGGGGTGTAGGCAGGCCAGCTGTAAACTCCATTCCATGCCTGCTGGGAACACTGTTTCCTTCTTCCTCACTGCGTTCTTCATCGCCATCATCTGAAAGCCTCCAGATTTCATGGCGGGAGCTGCTGGCCTTTGGGTCAGGGCAGGGCCCTTGAGGGTGCCTGCCCCAGGGGCCCTGGGGGGCCGACACAGCATCCTTAGCCTCTGCTCCTGTCCCTGCTCCTGCCAGCCAGGCAGCCAGGGGTCCTGGGCCCCTCAGGCGACTCCAGGCCCAGCTGAGGAGGCCCATCAGCGGGTACAGGAGGTGGAAGGAGTGCTGGTCTCTCCAGAGCACGGTGTCGGGGGGCACTTGGCCTGGGGCCATCTGTCTGGGCTAGACAAAGGGGAGAAAAAAAAAGAAAATAAGATTGAGGAGCTGTTTCGGGCATGGCATGAGGGCATAGCTATGAGTCATAGCAACTACGGAAATAGCAACAGAAGTAAACAGCAACGTGAGAATTCCCGTCCCAAATTCCTTTCTAATCCCAGCCACGCCCAGTTCTCTCCTTCCTTAGATCCCAGAATCCAAGCCCCCAGCCCCCTCTCTCTTCAGACCCAGAAGTCCCAGGCTCAAGAACAAAGATCTTTGCTTGTTTCCCTCGGGGGCGAGGTCTCCAAAGTCAGATCTCACCCTCCCGAGGACTGACAAAGGAGGCCCCCATCCCTTTCCTGCCTTGGCGACCCAAGACATTCTGTCCCCCAGACGGTTCCTGCACTGGGGACCCCACAGTCTGGCTCCCAAACCGTCTCCTGCTCAAGCCAGGCCAGACCCGCAGCCCGCTCCTCCTTCCCGCGCCAGGACCCAGTCCCCGCCCGTCCCCCGTCACGGGCCTCCGGCCCCAGCTGCCCAGCGTCGCGGGCACTCGGGCCCCTGACTCACCGGGTCGGGGCTGCGCGTCACCCCGGGGGCAGGAGCGCCGGCTCGGGCTGCCAAAAGCAATCACAGGTCCGGGGGGCTCGGGAGGCCGGCGCGTTCATCTCGCCCTCAGGCGTCGGGCGCGGGACGCGGGGTATCGCAGGCTGCCGCAGGCGCTGTCGCCACGGACGAAGGCGGGGTCGCGGGGATGCCAGCCTCAATCATCAAACAGCTGAAGACGCAGCGGAATAACTCGGGCTCGGCCCTCCAGGCTTTTATAACCGGACGCAGCTGTCGTACTGACGTCTCGAGGGAGGCGTGGTTTCGAAAGCACTGCGCAATGGGCAGGAATGGGAAAATAACCCCGGACTTCTCGCGGAGATTCCGGGCTGGGTGACGTCACGGAGGCGTGTCCCGGAGCGGCCACGCCCCCAACAAGTGAGCTGTTGATCAAACGGGGGTTAGGCCTTAGCAGCCCGCTGGGGCTCTGCTGGGGGTTCGCCGCTGCGGCCTCCCCAGCCCAGTTTAACCAGCGGGCCTTGGTCTGCAGTCTCCCGCCTTCGCGTCGCCCACTTCCTCCCCGGAGTGGAAGTGGAGCGTGGGGCCTGACTGTGCCCACTTCACAGATAGGGAAGCTGAAGGTTTGGGGTGAGGCCCTTTGGTGGGAGTCCAGACTCATGGCACATGGAAGAAGAACAGAGGCACCAGGAAGGCGGAGACTTTGCTTGGCCTCCTAGGGCTGGGGTCTAGCTCGGTTGGTAGAGTGCTGCTCTTTGTGCTCCCAGGCCTTGGGTTCAGTCCCCAGTACCGCAAAAATGGGAGAAGGACCTGGCGTCACACTCCCGTAAACCAACCCGAAAAAGTCAGCCATTGAAACACCCTAGAAGGGTCACCACGAGTCAGACCCCACTCGACAGCGCCCAACAACAGTGCCCGGCCCATAGTAGGTGCTCAGCAAATACAGCGGATGGGGAATGCCTGCTAAGCAGACTCCCAGTCACAGATAGGGACAGCCTGTGCTCCTGGGTTTCACGGCTTCAAACTCGGGCAAAAACTCTGCTCATCCGAACTAAAATTCTGCCTGTGGCTGTCCTCGTGGGGGGCAGGGGCTCTGCGGCAAATCCAAGGGACGCAGTTCCAGAGTCTCCCCCGACACTGCCCCATTCCCCATGTGGTCCATGATTTCTTTCTCCGACCCCCCACCCCCAGGTGCTGGGATCAGAACCAGGTCCCCACGCATGCTGGGTGAGTGCTCCACCTCAGAGCTGCATGCACCCTCAGCCCCAGGCCCTAATGGTGCTTCTCAAAGTACGGCTCTCCCCTGAAGGGGTCATCTCGGTCTGGGACAGAATTATCACCTGGCCCTGAGGTGGAGGTCTGACACTGGCCACTTGACCCTGCTATGGCCAGAACCTGGGAATCCGGGCCAACCTCCTCCCCCGTCCAGTCAAAGACACACTTCCAGACCCCTGGCTCCTGGGACTCTTGATTCCTAGCGCTCACCTTCTCAGACACCCAGGACCCCTAAGCCTGACTCTTCCACGGCCCCAGGAGTCAGAGCCCCCATCCTTACATGAACCAAGCCTCCTCCCTCAAGAGTGCCAGCAGCTCAGCCCTGGACAAACCCACGGGCCCTGGGGTTCAGGCCTCGGTTCCGAACATGGAGCAGTCCTGGCCACAGCTTAGGAGACCCAAGAGTTAGGGGGCTCCAGCCCTACCTCTGAGCTGAGGGGGCAGCTGAGCCAGGGGTCAGGCTGTGTGTGGTGGTGGGGGGAGACCAGCTGGGGCGGGGACAGCCAGGACTGGGAGGGGAGACAGCAGCGTGGGCGGCTGGCAGAGGGAGGGAAAGACCAGCAGAGAGGAAAGAGAAACTGGGAGAGGAAGAGAGGACGCGAGAAGGGAACCCGAAAGAGAGGGGGGGGGGAAACAGCCGGTGTGGAGGGCCAGAGAGAGAGGGAGGAAGAGACTGGGTGTGTGAGGGACAGAGACGGCAGGACAGAATGGGAAAAGGAGGAGGGATGGGACAGAGACTCAGGAGACTGACCTGAGGGGCAAGATCTGCACAGACGCAGAAAGACTGGCACCGAAGCTGAACAGGCAGAGGCTGGAGAGAGAGACAGAGACAGAGAGAGGTGAGACAGTCTGAAAGAGAGAGGGGGAAGAGAGAGAGACAGGAAAAGAGACAATCTGAAAGAAAGAAGGAAGAGAGAGAAGGAGAGAGGGAGAGAGAGAGGGAAGGAGAGGGAGAGACAGAAGAAGAACAAGGCAGAGACAAAGAGACAGAGGGCGCCGATGGCCAGGTGAGGAGACTGGGAACGGAGAGGCAGCACCGGAGGGACAGGAGATGGGAGTCAGGGACTGAACGCCCTCGCCCACTGTCCTCTCCCCGTCACTGGGACCCCACAGCCGGGTAAGTCCCTGGCAGGGCTGGGCGGGGCTGCCCAGCTGCACATTTCCTGGTGCTGCGGGGCTTGGTCTGGGGACTTGGCAGGGGTGGTTGGGGGAGCCCTTGGGAGGGCAGAAGTCAGGTAGCCTGGGGCAGCCGGAAGGAGGCAGGGGAAGGGGGTCCTTCAACGCAGAGAGGGTCACATTCCGGGGGAGAGCTCAGTGGGCAGGAATAAAGAGCCCCTATTCTCCGGCCGGGCCTGACGCTGCCCCTCCCCGCAGCTGCCAGGGCCGCCCACCTCTCTTGGCATTGCTCTTGGTATGCGGCCCCTGGCCCCCAGGCCCCAAACAACGGCCTCTTTCTCCTCTGCCTCCTCCGAACCCTCAGCCCCTGACCCCATCTCTGTCCCCAGACTGGTCAGCAGTGGAGACGCCGTCCCTTTCTGTCGCCCCCAACACCCCAATGGAGGGCCGCCCGCGGAGCAGCCTCAGCCTGGCCAGCAGCGCCTCCACCATCTCTTCGCTCGGCAGCCTGAGTGCCAAGGTTGAGCTTCCTGGTGGGCACGGGGAGGAGGGCTGCCCGGGGCCCCTGCTTCCCAGCCACCACAGGGACTCAGTTGTTCAGGACAAGGATCTGTACCTCGGGGTTCTGCCCGACCTGGTAAGGTCCCAGGTTGCCTGTCAGCTGCAGCTGGGAATTTGCAGGCCCACGCCCAGCTCTGCCCCACCCACCCTTCCTATTTTTCCTAATTCTAAGCCAGAGTAACTCCTTCGACCTTGGTTGCTAAAATAACCTCACTCCCCAGCTGAGGCCCCCCAGGAACTGAGCCACACACAGTTCCTACTCTTTTGTGTGTGAGTTTGTGGTGCTGGGGGTTGAACCCAGGGCCTCGCGCCTGCATGCTCTGCAGGTGCTGCACCACTGAGCTGCGCCCTCAGCCCATTTTACTTTTTGAGACAGGGTCTCGCTAAGTTACACAGACTGCCTCTCATCTCGAACTTGCAATCCTCCTGCCTCCACTACCCAAGCTGCTGGGATTACAGGCATGCGCCATCTTGAAGCCTGGGGACTCCCTTCCTGTCTCTAGCCAATCACCCCTAAGGAGTCCCAGAAGGAAGGACCCTTCCCTGACAATAAGGCTCCATAGGGCCCCTGAGATACTTTCATCCCAAGTGTCACCCAGGCCAGACGTTCCCTGAAGACCCTCCCTTCCCTGTTCTGCTGCCGTTTCCAGTTCCCCAGGTTCAGAGCCCAGCGACTGGGGCCGGCCTCGGTCAGCACCCCTCCCGGGACAGCATCTTGTGGCCGCCTGGCCTCGGGTGTCTGAGCGACCCATGTGTATCACGGTGGGGATGGGGCGCCTGGGGCCTCCTCTCCGCCCTGGACTTGGCTGTGGCTACTGAGAGATGTCACTGCTCAGCACCAAGGCCCCCTTCTGTCCTTCAGTCCCCCAGCCAGCGACTCAGCACAGAAATTCCTCCTTGCTATGAGCCCCTCCCTGCCCATATTTCCAGTTCGAATCCCAAGGGTTGTGCTCCGTCCCTGGCTCTGCTGGCCAAGGTCAAGCTCTTCTTGGCAGTGGACCCTTGGTCCCCACATTCCTCCCACAGCCTCTGAACACCGCCCCATGCCCCTCCAAAGAGCCTCTCTGCTCTGTCCTGTGGACAGCCCTCACTTCTGACCTCCAGACTCAGGCCCTCCTAGATGTGGCTTCTCCCCCTCTGGAGCCCCTCCCGGGTGAGGCGCCATCACTCCTGTCTGCCTTCTCTCCCCAGAAGCCTACGAGGTCGGTAAACAAGGTCCACGCCTTCGGGAAGAGGAGCAATGCACTCCGAAGGGACCCCAACCTGCCTGTGTACATCCGAGGCTGGCTCCATAAGCAGGTGGGGATGCAGAGGGGGGAGAGGGGAGGCGGGGAAAGCCGAGGCTGTGCCCCTGTCTGTCCACAGTTGCTCTTTCTACGTCTCTAAAGGTTACTTTTTGCTATCTTCTGAATAGCAGCGATGCACTGTCAGATATAGTACCGGCAGATGAGCGCCCCCCCGGGTTGAAAGCATTCAAAAGACAACTGGGGAAGAGTTGCCTCCTCAAAGTAGAGTCGACCTTCATGATGGGAATGGAGTAGAGCCCCTGGGACCTCCATTTGCTAATGTGCCACGGCTCGAAATGAAAAGAAACACACTGGTTGCAACAATGGGCTCAGACATAAAAAGATCGTGTCTATGGCCCAGTGTTGGGTAGGGCCGCTATAAGTCGGACTGACTCTACGGCACCCAATAACAACAAAAGCTATTTTCGGCTTGCTCCTGTTCTGGTGTTGTTCCAGCCTTCATTCATTCAGTGATGACCTCTTTTGCTGCTGTTTGTGTTTTGAGACAGCGTCTCATTACGTAGCCCCAGGCTGACCTGGAACTTGCTGTTTAGCCCAGGCTGGTCTTGAACTTGCAGTCCTCCTGCTCAGCCTTGCAGAGATTATAGGCATCCACCACCATGCCTGGCCTAATAATCTGTGTTTTAACATGCTTTGGCAGTACGCAAGTTTGAGACTCCCTGCAAACCAGTGAAACAGGTGTGATGGTTAATCTCAGCAACTTGGTTCACTGAGAGACACTGGGAGATTGCTAAAGCACACCTCTGGGGGGTGTCTGTGTTTCTACAGGTGCCGAGCTCACGAGGCCCTGACCTAATCAATGGTTTAATCCACTGGTGGGTTCAAACTTTGCACAGACTGTTGGCAGGTGCTGGATGCAGGAGGTGAAGCCTGGCTGGAGGAAGGCTACTGAGGTCACACCTTGGAAGGGTGTGTCTTGCCCTGGTGCCTTCCTGGCTGCCCTGAGGGGATTGCCTTGGCTGCACCAGGCCCCTCTGCCTGTGGCCCTAACACAGTGGAGCAAGTGACCACAGACTGGGGCCTCTGAAACCAAGAACCAAATATGTCCTTCCTCCCTGTGGTCTTCTCGCAGGTATTTTTGTCCCACCAATGAGGAAAGTCTGCCTAACACAGTAGGGCGAGGAATAGGAGATGTGTTCTAAGTGTGATTGTTGTTGTTAGGTGCCATCCAGTCGGTGTCCAACTCATAGCGACCCAACCTTCAACAGGCGAAACAATATTGTTAGTGCTTCTCTGCTATTCATAGGGTTTTCAATGGCTGATTGTTTTTTGTTCTTTGTTTTGGGGGAGTGGGTTATGGGTCCTTCTCCCAAGCCCCCAGAACCTGGTGTTTCCAGGTGGTCTCCCATCCAGGGACTAACCAGGCCCCACCCTACTTATCTTCCGAGATCTATCGATTGGAGGCCATTGTGGCATGGCTGCAGGCTAAGTGTGATAGTAAGTTCTATTTTGAGACAGGGACTCACGTGAGCTGACTCCTAATTTTCAGAGATCATGTGGCCTTCAGGGTGAGTGGGTCCATGAGGGGAAGGACATGTGGCTAGAGGTAGCAGAGAGGTTCTGGTGGAGGCGATGGGAAGACAGGGTTTGGATTATACCCCGGTGTCATTTCCTGACCTCTGTCTCTCAGGCTCCAGAATACCAGGACCAAGTCTCATCGGAACTCCCCATAGCGTCTCAAACCCCAGTTGACAGAGGGGTACACATGAGGTTCTAATGTGGAAATGACACATTTAAGCACATGGGTTGAAAGTGGTGGGGCTTAGAATCAAACGCAAGCTAAGCTGGGCACAGTGGCGCACGCCTGTTATCCCATCTGCTTGGGAGGCAGAGGCAGGAGGATCACAAGTTCAAGACCAGAGGTAGTCTGTGTAATTTAGCGAGACCTTGTCTCAAAAAGAAAAAAAATGGGCTGAGGGTGCAGCTCAGTGGTCCAGCACTTGTAGAGCATGCAGGCGCGGGGCCCTGGGTTCAACCCCCAGTACAGCAAAAAAGAAAAAGGAAAAAAAAAAAAGAATTAAAAAACACCAGCCCAACTGTGTGTGGCATCTGTTTTTCAGCCACGAGACACTGGCTTCCAGCTCTCCATCCGAATCTCTGCCTCTGTACCCCTCATGGCTCTGTCTCCCTCCCCCGAGGTCTCTCCAGGTCTCTGGCCCCCTGTGTCACTGTCTCCATCTCTCTCCCCAGGACAGCTCAGGGCTCCGGCTCTGGAAACGCCGCTGGTTCGTCCTCTCTGGCCATTGCCTCTTCTATTACAAGGGTCAGTGCCCGGCTGGCATGGAGTGGGAAGGCCCCTTCCCCGCCCCGACTTCTCTCTGACCTCTGGTGCCCCCCTCAACCCTGTGTGACCCCTGACCCCAGCCCCTTCTGTGCAGACAGCCGCGAGGAGAGCGTCCTGGGTAGCGTCCTGCTCCCCAGCTACAGCATTAGGTCAGATGGGCCGGGAGCTCCCCGCGGGCGGCGCTTCACCTTCACGGTGAGTGCGCGGCGGGGACTTGAGCGGGGAGGTGGAGTTTCCACTTGGCCAGGGGCCACGACGTCCTCCTTGTTAGAGAGCCGGGGAGTCTGGGTCTCAAACCCCATCTTCTCGCAGGCGGAGCACCCAGGCATGAGGACCTACGTTCTGGCCGCTGACACCATGGAGGACCTGCGGGGCTGGCTGCGGGCTTTGGGCCGGGCCTCCCGCGCAGAGGGCGATGATTGGTGAGTGGCGCTCCTGGCCACGCCCCTGACTTCCATTCCGAGTTAATAACTCCAAACTCCGCCCCTTGGAGGAGCCCAATCATCTGACTGTCCTCTAGGGGAGGACACGCCTCCTTTCAGGCCCCACCCCCAGGGAAACTCTTCCAATCAGCTCCACCCACCACATTCCCCAGAGCTGACCCCTCCAATCAGGGAGCCTAGGGGGCGTTCTGAGCTCCGCCCCTTGGATTATCAGTGTGTCAACCCACTGATTGGCTTCCTCAGAACTCCATCCCTGCTGCTTGCTACTTAAACGATGTCTGCTAAAAGACAAGGGTAGATTTTTAAAAAGTATCAGACCGTCCCTTAGGCTCTTTCCCGGCCTGCCCCAATTCTCAGGTGGGAGACTCAACTCCCTGACTCAGTCTTTCTTATAGTCCAGAATATTAGGTCCTCGATGGACCTGTGACCCGGTGCCAGTCACTTCCACACTTGGAGCCTCCGTTTCCCCACCTGCGGCCCGGGGACAATGATCATAGCGCACAACTCCCCTTGGGGGGGTGGGTCGCCCTCTCCACATCTGAGATGTGAGAACAGGGCTGTTCTGGGCTTCAAAGGAATGATTGATAGCTACCTCTTTCTGTGCCCACTTGTTAGCGGGCGACCCCGGTCACCCGCACGTCTCCAGCCCGGGGAGGGCCCTGGTGGCCCCGGGGGTCCCCCCGAGGTAAGCAGAGGGGAAGAGAGGCGCGTCCCAGAGTCCCCGGAGGTGGCTCGGCTCTCCAGAGGTCGTGGCAGGGCCGCGCTGCTCACACACAGCCCCACAACCGACCTGCAGTCTGACCCCAGAATTCACAGGACGAGAAGTCCGGAGTGAGCAGAACCCAATCGCGTAGGGGGCGGGGCCATGCGAAGGGCGGGGCCCAGGAGAAGGGCGGGGCCCAGGGGAGGGGAGGGGCCGCAACTGTTGTGGGCGGGGCTTGGCGCTTTTGCCTTAGTTTCTGGCGTGGCTGGGCACCTGTGGGGTCGCGGCCCGTGGGGAGGAGACGCTGCGGAGGGGACATTACTCAGGATCGACCCAGCAAGAGGGGGTCCTCCTCCGGAGGGCAGTGAGTCAGGGAGGCCAGATGTCCTAGAGGCCACCCCTCGGGGGCTGACTCAGTTTCCCCGTGCTCCCAACCGCAGCCTGTTCACGCCCCTCTCCCGCCCCCCCTCCCCGCTGAGCCTTCCGCGCCCCCGCTCGGCTCCCGCGCGGCGACCCACTCCCTCATCCGGAGACACAGCACTGCCCGCGCGACCTCACACCCCCTTGAGCCGCATCGATGTCCGACCTCCTCTGGACTGGGGTCCCCAGCGACAGGCCCTCTCCCGGCCCCCCACGCCCCGCCGAGGACCCCCATCCGAAGCTGGCGGATGGCGGCCCCCCAGGAGCCCCCAGCCCCGGAGTCGCGAGCCCAGGGCACAGGTGAGCAGGAGGGAGAAGAGCGGGACTACAACTCCCATGAGGCCGCGGGGCCGTCTTCCCAGGCGGGTCCCGGGCATTGCCCCGGGGCATCATGGGGGTTGTAGTCCGTAGTCCGTAGTCCTGACAGCTGTGCTCCTGGGAGGCCTGGAAACTGTCAGTCTTTGCTGGTCTCATCCCTTGCTCCTTACGCATCGTGAGCATTGTAGTCCATAATACTCTCCACCAGGACCGTGCTGAAAAAGGAAGGATGGCTTCATCTGCCTCCTGTCCTCAGTTTACCTTTCCAGCTGGTCACCTGCCCGGAACACCAGTCGCTAGAGGGGTCTGCCTCGCAGCTAGTCTATTAGCATCCTTGCTGGCACTTGAGGAAGTGGGGAGGGGTCTGAACCTCGAAAGGTCTCCCAAGTACTTAAATTCTGGACACACCCACTGTAGTGTTTTGTTCTTGAGATAAGCCCATGTCTAAACATTTCTGTTTCAATGTTCCTCCCAGGCCCCCTCGGGCTATTCCACTTACCTCCAGCTCCCCCCAAGACCCCCTGGTACCCGGGCCTCCATGGTTTTATTGGTAGGTATCCTGGGGCACCTCGAGTCTATCTGAGCCCCTCCCCAGCTTCTGCTGTCGCCAGAGCCGCTGATGGTCCTTTGCTTGCATGACCCCAGCCCCTGCCCCTGCTATCCAGCGGCTCTTCTGTGTTTGCCTGTGTCTCTGTGTTCCCTCATACAAGGACACCGGCATGACTTCATCGGAACTTACGTCAAAGGACGAAATTACAATTTAGTTTAATCATCTTAGTGGCTTTGTTTTTGAATCTAGAATCAGGCAATACTTCTTAATTTTTAAAAATTTTATTTTCTAATTTATTTTGTTGTTATTATTTTCAGGAGAAGGGTTGAGACAGGGTCTTGCTAGGTAGCCCCAGCTGACCTGGAGCTCAGGCTGGCCTTGAACTTGTGGTGATCCTCCTGCCTCTGCCTCCCAAGTTGCTGGGATCACAGGCTTGTGCCACCCTCCCTGGCCTCAGCCAACACTTTATTCCGCAAAATGCAATAGGTGTTCCCACGAGCTGAGCAGAACAGGTTGGTTTCACAGGCAGGGAAAGCAGAAACAAAGAACAAAATGCAATTGGTCACTTCGAAGTGACTTTCCTCGTAAGGGAGGAACAGGGAGGCAGACAATAGGAAATAACTGATTACTTAGCACAAGGTTATTTCTGCTTACTACATTTCTGTAAGGATTTTTTTATTTTTTGGCAGTACATGGGGGGTTGAACCCAGGGCCTCACACTCTACCACTAGGCTGCACCTCCAGCCCACTTTTAATTTTTTATTTTGAGATAGGGTCTCGCTGAATTACTTGTAGGCTATTGAAATAGGAGTCCAAGTTTATTTTTCTCCATATAGAGCCAACTCTCCTGCCACCCGCAATTGAATAATCTACGAGTCTCATTGACCCACGAGGCCACTTTATTGTGGGTATATTATCTCACTGTTGATTCTGCTTCATGAGCTATTTATTTGTTTTTGTGCCAACACTGTATGTTTCTTTTTTAAAAATATTATAGCCGGGCACGGTGGCGCATGCCTGTAATCCCAGCGGCTGGGGAGGTGGAGGCAGGAGGATCGCAAGTTCGAGACCAGAGGCAGTCTGTGAAACTTAGCAAGACCCTGTCTCAAAAAGTAAAAAAATGGGCTGAGGGTGCACCTCAGTGGTCCAGCACTTGCAGGGCATGCAAGCACGAGGCCCTGGGTTCAACCCCCAGTACAGGAAAAAAATAAAAAAATAAAAATAAATTTAAAAAATAAAAAAATAAAAATTATGGTAGTCAGGCACCATGGCACATGTCTGTAATCCCAGCACTTGGGAGGTTGGGGCAGGAGGATCATGAGTTCCAAGCCAGATGCAGCCTGTGCAACTTAGTGAGACCGACTCAAAAAAAGTATTTAAAAGGGGCTGGCGTGCAGCTCAGTGGTAGAGCCCTTGCTCAGCATGTGCTGTCTAGGCTCATCCGTGTGGTTTTCATGTGACAGGATTTTCTTCTTTTTTAAGACTGAATAATGTTCAGGTGTAGGCACGTACCACATTTGGTCTTTCCGTTAATCCATCAATGGAAACTTGGTTTGTTTCCAGTTTTGGCGCTTGTGAGTCTGCCACAGTGAGCATGAGTCTACAAATCCCTCCTCAAGATCCTACTTCGATTTCTCCTGCATATATACCTTGCTGATAGTTTTTATAGTTATTTTAATGTCTCCTTTGTTCATTACACTTTTAGTTATTGAAAGCGTAGAGAAATGCCATTAACTTCATAGCCTCATTTTGCATCTGGCATCATTGCTAAATTCTCTTATGTGTTCTAATCATTTGTTGGTTCTGTTGGCTCTTCTGGATAAATGAGCATATCATCTGTAAGTGTTGCTTTTATGTTTCTCCTTCCCCTCCTTCCTCCTCTTTTTCTTTCTCTTTTTTTACCAAACGGTGAGGATCTCTACTGCTGTATTGAATTATATGTTACAAGTAAGCATCATTGTTTAATTCTAAGTAATAAAGGAAACATTTAAGTGTCCTCCATTAAAAGAAAAAAAACAACTACAGACCAAAATAGTAGTTTCCTCATTAATGAAAATATTTGCTATGACTGATAACAGAGCCCACTGGATCTTCCTGAAGCCAAGAATCTGGCACGTGCCTGTTTAGGTTGCTATAGCATGGCAGGAAGGAAGCTAATAAGGAGAGGGTGTCCGCCATGGAAACAGGTCCTGGTTCAGCACTGAGCTGTGTTAGGGCCTGCCTGCCCCCTTTGACCCTTGACTTTTCTCCTTCCCCTCAGCCAGGTCCCCCGCTGGACTCAACCTTCCAGCAAAGCTGGGAGACAGATGTAAGTCCTTCCAGATCCAATTCCTCCTGATTTCCAGAGTGGGGGGAGAATGTTCTGGAGGGTGGGTGGAGGGGAAGAGCCCATAGCATCCACACTTAGCGCCTTGTCCCCGCTCTCCAGACCCTGCTGACCAAGTTGTGCGGGCAGGACCGGCTCCTGAAGCGGCTGCAGGAGGACATAGACCAGCGGCAGGAGGAGAAGGTGCTGGGTGGAGACCCCAGGCCTCTCTCCTGGCTGTGGACGTCAGGCTGCGCGGGAGGGTGTGGACTGGGGGACGCCTTCTCTCCCCCTGTGGCTCCTGTCTGACCTCTGCCCTTTCCGTGCAGGAGCAGCTGGAGGCGGCCTTGGAGCTGACCCGGCAGCAGCTGGGCCAGGCGCCCAGGGAGGCCGCGGCTCCAGGGAGGGCCTGGGGGCGCCAGCGCCTCCTGCAGGACCGGCTGGTCAGCGTTAGGGCCGCCCTCTGTCACCTGGCTCAGGTGAGCATCCAGGAAGGGGCAGGAGCCCCAGGACTGTACAGGCTGTTAGGCAGGAGGCACTGAGGGATCATAGGAAGACACTTCCAGAGAATTCCATCCTCCCTGTTTTAAACCAATCATCCTGATAATGGTAGAGGGTAAGGACAGGCAGCCAAGCAATGACATGCTGAGTTGGTAGTATAAGAGGGTGACTTTTTGTGTATGCTGGAGATTGAAGCCAGGACCTCACTTAGAGGGTGATTTTGATAAGGGCTTCTGGCTTTTAGTGAGCCCTCCTTGGTTGC
The DNA here is from genome assembly GCA_007922755.1 of Pedetes capensis. Lineage (NCBI taxonomy): Eukaryota > Metazoa > Chordata > Mammalia > Rodentia > Pedetidae > Pedetes > Pedetes capensis. The sequence continues at coordinate 15,388 of VMDO01028907.1, forward strand.
TGTTATTTAAACACATTGCTGCTGCTGTTGGGTGCTGTCGAGCCCAGTTTGACTCATAGCAACCCTATGTACAATAGGATGAAACACTCCCCAACACTGTGCACTATTGTCAATGCTTCTCTGCTATTCAGAGGGTCTCAATGGCTGATTGTTTCAGGAGTGGGCTGCCAGGTTCTCCTCCCATTAAAAAAAAAAAATGGTAGAAAAGTTATTTAAACCATATGGGCTTCAGCTGCTTCCTGCGTAAACTTTAGATGATAAAAACAGTGGCCACTTCATAAGGTTGTGAGGACTGCATAACATATGTAAAAGAATCCCGGACTGTGTAATAGGACCTGGTACGGGGTAGCAATACTTAAATGTTAGCTGTAATTATTGTTATCTGCAAATAATTATTACAGGCTGTGATGGGGACAGTTTTTAGAATGCTCAAATTATTATTTGAACATCTGCGGTCGTACCTGCCCCACAAGGATTGAGTGAGCGCTTGGGACAATGCCGACCCCCACGGGTGCCCCGCCACGGTTAGCTGTTGTCACTGTTGTTGTGCTTGGCCGGGATGTGCCTGCCGCCCAGTGTTTCCAGGTGTCATGTCCTGACTGTTCTGTGGACCCTGCGCTAAGGGTCCACAGCAATCCAGGCGTCCGGGGAATGCTGTTTGTCTACACGGCAGCTCCCTGGAATTGCAGTTTCCATACAGATGGGGTTCCTAGCAGTCCAAGCAAAGAGGCCCATGAAGATTGTAGTCCATATGTGGCCCACGGCCGCCAGGGACAAGGCCTTCCTTCCTCCTCTGCAGCTGGGAAGAGGAAGGTTCCGGCAGTCCAGGTGCTAACCTTGTGTCTCCCCCTTTCTGGGATCCGAGGAGCGAGAGCGGGTTTGGGACGCGTACAGCAGCCTGGAGCAGGAGCTGGGCACCTTGCGGGAGACGCTCGAGTACCTGCTGCACCTCGGGTCCCCCCAGGTACATCCTTACCTGCAGCCCGGGCCCCAGCCCTCCATTCCAGAGCTGCCTGGAGACCCTTTCTGTATGGAAGCCCTTCCCACAGAACCAAGGCTCCTCCCACTTTACCCACAATCCATCCCCATCCTTCATTCAAGCCCTTGATTGTAGTTAAGATCCTACTTTCAGCTGCAGAGCTGCTGACCCCTCTGATTCTCAATCTCTCCTCTAGTGTCAGAACCCTGCCCGTCAGTCAGCACTGTTTCTGTCTGCTAAATTCAAGTCTGTCACTCTGCTTCTTGACTGTGGCTGTTAAATTATCCTCTGGAGTTTCCAGTTTTAAGCCCAACCCCTTAGCTCAAGCCCCACCCCTAAAGTTTAAACCCCCGTTGCTTAGTGTCAGGCGTGCACCTTCATTCCAAGCCTAATTAGTGAGTTCTAAGTCATATATCTTTAGTTAAAAATATTGATTTCTTATCTGTCATGGTGGTATGCACCTGTAATCCCAGCATTTGGGAGGCTGAGATAGGAAGTTCTTGAGTTCGAGGCCAGCTTGAATTACAAGGTAAGCTCAAGGCCAGCCTGGGCTACACAGTGAGACCCTGTCTAAAAACAAAACAAAAACAGTAGAGTTGTAATAATAAAAATTTAATACCTAAGGATAAATCTAGTGAAAAATGTGTAAGGCATCTTTGAAAACCACAAAATGTCATTAAGAGAAATTTAAGAGCTACAGAAACGGAGAGATTTACCATGTTCGTGGATAGGCAAGATACAATAGCATAAACATGTGGAGTGACCGCAGAATGATCTCTCCCAAAGGGATTTGCAGCCTTGGCACCAATTGGGAAAGGCTTTTGTGCAGATTGACAAACTTGACCCTAAGTTGTATATGGAAGTGCAAAAGGCCAGGAATAGCTGAGACAACCTCTAAGAACAAAGCTCAAGGACCAACACAACGGGATGAAAAGTCCAGTGATAAAGCTACAGTTAATAATACAGTTAGTGTAAAACCAACACTTGGTAGGCTGAGGCAGGAGGGTTACTGGTTCAAGGCCATCCTGGGCTATGTAGTGAGACCCTGTCTCAAAAAGAAAGAAAGAAACAGACTCCTGTATATGTGTATGGTTACCTACTTAAGGCTGAGGAAACAGAAAACACCAGTACAGAAAAACAGTCCTCCTCTCAATTCAACTGGATATCTACCTGGGGTGAAAACCATTCCTGACTGAGTAAACAGCCCAGCTGCCTTCAGACTCTTGCAGGGTGGCGCCTGTCAACTGTACAGCTCTGACCCGCCTTGGATTTTCTCAACTTGAACAAACTCCTTTCCTTCCCTCAGGACCGAGCATCTGCTCAGCAGCAGCTGTGGATGGTAGAAGACACGCTGGCAGGTCTGGGTGGCCCGCAGAAACAGCCGCCCCCCACCGAGTCCGAGTCCCCAGCCACTGTGCTCCAAGGCGAGGAGTCCTCAGAGAGGGAGGTGAGGTTCACCCTTCTCTGCCTCCCCCAGCGCCCTGTCCCTTCTGCCCCAGGTCCAACTCACCTCCACCTACCTCTGTCCCTCTCCCTCGATCAGGTTGCCAAAATAAGGCAAGAGCCTGGTCCCCTGGAAGCCTTTCCTCCCTTGTTTGTTACACCATTGACCTCTTGTCCTCAGGGCTCCAGGACCCCGCCCGGAAGGTGGCAGATTCCCAAGTCCCACACATAAAGTAGTGTGGTATTCGCATATATAACCTGCACATCCTCCAGGATACTTCAAATCCTCTCTTGCCATTGTTGTCAGGTGCTGTTGGGTCGGGTCCGACTCATAGCAACCCTGTGTACACCAGAATGAAACACTCCCTGACACTGTGTCATGCCTGGGACTATGTCAGTGTTTCTCTGCTATTCATAGGGTTTTCAATGGCTGATTGTTTCAAGAGACCTTCTCCCAAGCCTACGGCGCCTGGTATTCCAGGTGGTCTCCCATCCAAGGTCTATCCAGGCCTGACCCTGCTTAGCTTCTGAGATCAGATGGGATCAGATGTAGTATATGTAGTAACGATGGTGTGATGTACACAGTGTGACACGCATATGCACACACACTGTGTGCCCACATTTGTGTGTGTAGCCTACACCTTTTCATTTATGAACACGTATATGAACAGTAGGGCCTTGGGCATACTTTGCAAATGCTCTGAGATGCACCTCCAGCCCCCCCCCCTTTTTCTGTGTGTGTGTGGTACTGGGGGTTGAACCCAGGGCCTCATGCTTGCATGCTCTGCAAGTGCTGGACCACTGAGCTGCACCCTCAGCCCATTTTTTTAACTTTTTGAGACAGGGTCTCACTAAGTTACACAGACTGCCTCTGGTCTTGAACTTGCAATCCTCCTGCCTCCACCTCCCAAGCCGCTGGGATGACAGGCGTGTGCTACCACGCCCGGCTCCAGCCCCTTTTTGTAATTCTTTTTTTTATCTCTAGACAAGGTCTTGCTAAATTGCGCAGGCTGCCTCTGGCCTTGAACCCGTGATCCTCTTACCCTTGCCTCCTGAGTCGCTGGGATCACAGGTGTGAGCCACTGCAACTGGCTGGATAATTTATTACTGAGGGAATAGTGACAAGATGGGCTGGGATTTAGCTCAGTTGGTAGAGCGCTGCTCTGCAGTCTCTGAGATCCTGAGTTTGATTCCCAGCACCACAAAATGGGAGAAGGACGTGGCAAGCCACTCCCAAGGCAATCCTGAAACAGTCAGCCATTGAAAAGCCTGTGAGGCTCACTATGAGTTGGACTCGACTCGATGGCGCCTAACAACAACAACAACAACAACAACAACAACAAGTGACAAGAAGAAAAAGTCTGTGCATGCTCAGCACAGGTGCAGTTTTCTTTCTGGAACGTTTTCAACTCACAGTGGGCTGCGTCGGCGCATGGGAACCTGCAGAGGTTCAGGTCAGGCTGTCCCATCATAGTCCATTGGGGTTCCCTGCAACTGTGCTCATCTCCTCCCTTCTCCTGATTTAGCCACGGCATGCTGGTGGTCCAGGATCAAACCACTGGGCCATTTACACTGCAGACACTGGCAGCCTTGACACATCAGGGCTCTGTTCTCCAGAGCGGTGTTTGTTACACGTTTGGCAGACACCCCCGGCTATGGTGCCAAGGAGGAGAGATGGAGACCAAAAAGTGCCCGACCCTGAGTCAGCCCGCAGGAAGCAGGGTCCCCACTGTCACAGCTGGGTCAGAGCCACTGCTTGCTCTGACCTTCAGACCATGTAGGCAAAAGATCTGGGTTTACGTCCTAGCTCTGCTGTCTTTGTGACCTCAGTCATCGACCTCATTCTGAGCCTCAATTTCACCTCAGATGAAGCAGGGGTTGTAGTAGGAATGTAGTGGCGCATGCCTGTAATCCCAGCGGATGTGGAGGCAGGAAGATCGCCAGTTCAAGGCCAGAGGCAGCCTGCGCAACTTAGCGAGACCTGTCTCAAGATAAAAAATAAATTACAGAGAGGGGCTGGAGGTGCATCTTGGAGCATTTGCAAAGTATGTCCAAGGCCCTGGGTTCAACCCCCCAGCACAGAAAAAAACAAACAAATGAACAAACAAAAAAACCCCAGCTGCCTCTCGGGTTTATTGTGAGGTTCTATCATAGCATGCAGAAAATCTCACACCATGCTTTGCCCTGTATCAGGCTCCATTCTAAGCACCTTGCGGGTATGGACTTAATCTTCATATCAAAAGCTAGTAAATGCCCCAGAGAGGTAAAGCAACTTGTTCAAAGGCACACAGCTAACAAATGGCAAAGGTGGGATTTGAAGCCAGAACATGAGGATCTAGGTTACAATCTTAATCGTCCTCATGCTGTGCCTCAATTGCTTGAAATATGGTACGAATAATCCTCATAGCAATGATAACAATTGTCCCCTTTTATGTCCCTCCAGAGCCTGCCCGAGTCCTTGGAACTGAGTTCCTCTCGGTCCCCCGAGGCTGACTGGGGACAACCCCCTGGAGGTGACCGAGAGCTGGCCAGCCCTCGCCCAGGTAAGCAACCTCATGGGGTGGCAGTTTCTCCGTGTTCCCATCTCACCAAGTGCTCTCTGTCCCTCAAGGTCTTGCGTCTCCAAGGGTCTCCCGGCCTTCCAGCCCCGAGAGTCACCGTCCCTCCTCCCCACAGCTGGGAACCAAGGTAGGCGACCGTGGGTCCCCATGAGATGTGTCCTGTGAGTCTTTTGTCTGGCCCCCATGGGCCCTCAAGCCCAGGGAATCAGCTGGCAGGGGCAGGTTCTAAAGCTGCACCCAGAGCAGAGAGCACAGCATTGTTAAGAGCATTGGGATTGCCATGTGCTGTGGCGCAGGCCTGTGATCCCAGGCGCTCGAGGTGGAGGCCGGAGGATCGTGGGTTTGAGGCCAGAGGCAGCCTGTGTAACTTAGCGAGACCCTTGTCTCAAAAGCCAAATTTAAAAGATGGACTAGGGGTGCAGCCTAGGGGCAGAGCACTTGCAAAGCATCTGTGAGGCCCTGGGATCAACCCCCCAGAACAGAGAAAAATGGGGAGGTGGCTGGGGTGTGGCAAAAACAAAAAACAAAAGAAAACCTCTTGTGAGTCCCAGTTCCTAGGGGAACGGGCGGCTTGCTAGGCCCAGGGGAGCCAGTGCTTCCCTCCACAGTGCTGGCAGCGCAGGTGACAGGTGACAGTTTACTCCCGGGCTCCTGGGGGTCCCCATGGGGCTGTAGTAGAAGGGACAGAAGGGCCTTCTGAGCGCTGTGCAGTGCTTCCTGGGAAGGGCGGGCTGGGAGGGCAGAGAGCAGGCGGCTGAGTCTGGGGTCTCGCTGTCCCTGCCCAGGCCCCCACCGCCCGGCCCCGCATGAGCGCGCAGGAGCAGCTGGCGCGCATGCGCAGGAACCAGGAGCACGGACGGCCCCTCCCGCGCCCGGCCTCCCCGCGGCTCCTCACCCTGGGGCGGACTCCATCCCCAGCCACGCGCCAGCCTGACTCAGAGCCAAGGGTGAGCAGAGCCGGGCCGGGGTGGGCAGTGGGTGGCAGAGGGTCCTCCCCTCCTCGGTGGAGCCCCTGTTTCCCTCCTTGTAAAACGGGGTGCTTCCTGCCTCCTTGCTCCAAACAGACTTTCCAGAGTCACCCCAAGTTGCCCCTGTACACTGCTGGGTTCTGCGGGCAGTGTGCGGATGCGGTGGGTGGACGGAACAGAGAGGGTCCTTCTGGCAGGGGCCCAGCTCCCGTCCTCGGGTGCTGTGTGCAAAGGGGAGAAGGGGGAGTTCAGAAGGGGTCACCGCACTCCCGACAGAGGACCAGGGGTCGTGGGGACCTCAGGGTGGGTGGCCTCAGCTGGGACTTGGGTGCTGGTCTGCTTTGGGTCACTGTGACAAGTCACCTGAGAGAGCAGCTGTGAGCAGGAAGGATTCAGTCTGGCTCCTGGAGTCAGAGGTTTGCATCCCCAGTTGGCTGGCTCCCTGTTCTGGAGCCTGGTGAGGCAGAGCACGGGGTGGAAGGACGAGTGGAGGAAAGCAGTTCACCTCCTGGTGGCCAGGAAGCAGTGGAGCAACAGCCCAGGGCTGGGGACTGAGCCAACAATCAGAGCAAAGCGGCTCACCTCCAGGTGGCCAGGAAGCAGAGGAGCAGCAGCCCAGGGCTGGGGACTGAGCCACTGATCAGAGCAAAGCTGCTCACCTCCCAGCAGCCAGGAAGCAGAGGAGCAGCAGCCCAGGGCTGGGGACTGAGCCAAAGACTGGAGCAAAGTGGCTCACCTCCTGGTGGCCAGAAAGCAGCAGAGCAAGAGCCCAGGGCTGGGGACTGAGCCATCGTCTATAGGAGCAATTAGACCAACGTGTGGATGAGCGTGTGCACGTGTGTGTGTGCATGTGTGTGAGCGTGTGCTTGTGTGCATGTGTGTTGAACCCTGCTCTTTTCCAGGAGCACACTTCAGCTGAAGCAATGTCACTGTCTCTGGACAGTGGCTCTTCCTCTCTGAGCCCCCTACCTTCACCCCACTGAAAAGCGGGACTTCCGGGTCAGGAGTTCTAACACCCCAATTCCTTTCCAGCCTCTGCTCGGAGCTGGAAGATGGGTCAGGAGCTCAGGGTCCTGGAGCAGGTGAGGAACCAGAGGGTGAGGGGAGGGTAGGGGGAGGGGATCAGTCTGCAAAGGAGGTACAGAGTGTTAGTGGTCTCCTAGGCGCCCAACAGCAAGTCACAAAACTGGAGCCACTGGGATTCGTGGCGCACAGGAACGCAACCAGGAAGCCCTGGATGCGCATGAAGACCGCAGCTCCCAGACTCCCCTGATGGTGTCAGGTCTGCCCCTCCGTCTGAGTCCAGTGAAACCCATGTTCGACTGGGCTTCAAATCCCACATGCACTGGGTGAGCGTTTAAAGCCCTTCAGAGTCACAGGCTATGGACTGCAACTCCCAGAAGGATCTGGGGCCACTTGGTCCACACCATACATGGGCAACCGTCCACTCTTCTCCAGGCCCAGGAACACCACCACTTACGTACCGACACCTGACGGCCACCGGGAGCGGGTGCTCAGCCTCTCCCAAGCCCTGGCCACTGAGGCATCGCAGTGGCACAGAATGATGACAGGTGAAGGCCAGGGGCCTCGGACTCCTGGGGCTTAGGGAACGGGGAGCTGGAGGCCTGCTGAGGAGGCTCAGGGGTGCTGGGAAGCCTTTGTCCTGGTGAGGAAAGAGCAGGGGCAGGGATAGGGGGTGCCAGGTCCCAAGCAAGACCGAGCAGGGCAGGGACACTATGGAGGGGAGGGAGGAGGATGCTGGGGGAAGCTGAGTCTCAGAGAGGAGTGGAATGGAGGCCAGGACCCTGGGTCTGAGGGAGGAGGGCTGAGTCTGTGCTCCTGGGTCTGCTGGGGAGGAGGGTTGGGGTCTAGATCCAGGGTCTGCAGGAGGAGGGCTGGGGTCCAGACCCTGGGTCTGAGGGAGGAGGGCTGGAGTCCAGACCCTGGGTCTGAGGGAGGAGGGCTGG
>VMDO01028908.1:0-23292 GCA_007922755.1 Pedetes capensis
GACAGACACCATACAAGTAAACAAATCATAGCGTTTGCTTTTTTTTTTTTTTTTCATGTAGCTATTAGGTTAATAAAGCAGAATAATGGGAAGGCTGAGGGGCCCACTTAAGTCATTACGGAAGTGGGAACACAGGTTGAGCCCCCCAAAAGCAGGGAAGGTGGCCATGTGAACTTGTACGGGGAAGACTGCTTCAGAAAGGTGGGACAGAACATGCAAAGGCCCTGTGGTGGGGAAGACCCAGGGTCCTTGTACCACACCCAGACATTGGGAATTAAGCGCTACTCCCACAAACCCCAACGTGTTACTCAGCTCAGAATCCTCCCATGACCTCCCTAAAGGCCTGAGAATCGAGTTCCAACCCCCTTAGTCCTTGGGTCGGGCAGGACTTGGCCCTGACGTACTGGGCAACACAAAACCTCCCCCCTCCAGAGCGCCCACGAGGGACTGAGACTGCCGACCCCGCCCCCCGCCCCGCCCCCCGCCCCGCCCCGTCCCCCACTCCAGCCACGCCCCCACGGCCCACCCTGCCTCCCCATTGGGCCGCTCAGAGAACTTCGGGCGCTGATTGGACGGCGTGGCCGTCGCTCAGAACGAGAGCCTTGATAATCTGCTCCGAGGGGGCGGGCGCGGGCGCGGGCGCTGCCGCTGCTGCCGCTTCAGGTACAGCGCTGGTTTTTGCAGGGGCCCCCTGGGGGAGCAGTGGGTGCCCCGGGATGGGCGGGGATGCTGTGCACCCAGCCCCTCTCGCGGGCTCCACGCGCTGCGGCGGGGTCCCCTTTTGTGTCCTGCCATGAGGACCCCTTCACCGCTGGGGGCCCCAGGGGGGCAGCGAGCCCCGAGGTGAGCGGGGATCGCCCCCCCAAGTGCCCTCCAGGAGCCCGCTGGGGAGCCTGATCGCCCCCTTTCCAAACCACCTATGGGACCCTCTCCCCAGAGTGGCCCACAGACGGCTTGGGGACCTGGGACCAGCCCTCCCGCGGTGGGTCTGGGGGGCCTGGGAGGGGGGCCATGCGGAAACGGTGTTGGGGGGAGGAACGCAGGGCCCCCGGACCTGCAGACAATGGTCAGCGGATGGGAGCGCCCTGCGAGGCTTCCTGCAGGAAGCTGCCTTGTCTCTCCGCGAGGCTGACCTGGTTGTGCGTTTGGGGTGGGGGGTAGGGGGGCGAGGGGTGGCGAGCCGAGCGCCCCTGGGCGCCCCGCTCATCCGCCCGCTGTGCCCTGCCCCGCAGCTTGCGCGATCGCAGCTCCGCGTCCAGAAATAGGCGCCAGGGCGGGCGTGGGGGCGGGCGGCGGAGGCTCTGACGGCCTAATGAGGGGGTCTTCGGCAGAGGATCCGGATCCTGCGGTGACAGCCTGGGCAGGGAGCGGGGGAGGGAGAGGGCAGGCCCGCGCCCGCTCCTGTGAAGCTGCAGCCCCAGGAACAGCCCAGTTTGGGGGTGCGCCTCTCTGTCCCCCCAACCCCAGGCTGGGAGGCAGGCAGTGACTGGCAGGTGCGCGCTTGGAGGGCCACACCACCTAGGCTCCCTTCCCCTCCTGGGAAGAGGATTTTTTTGGGGGTCTTCCGCTGAGTGGCTCTTTCTAAAAGGCAGCTTAGGGGCCAAGACAGCGATTTTACTAAGCCACAAGGGTTCAAATCCTGCCTCTGCCCACTTGTGACCTTGGGCAGGTGGCTTAATTTCTCCTTGGGTCTCAGCATCTCCATCTGTACGGTGAAGAAAGGGACAATGATAATAGAAGGAGCAAGCGTAGAGGGGTCAGCTAGGATTTTTACAAAAGCAAACAGCTGAGCGCCATGGAACTCAACTGTAACCCCAGCGACTTGGGAAGCTGAGGCAGGAAGATCATGAGTTCGAGGCCAGAGGCAGCCTGTGCAACTAAGCAACACCTCGTCTCAAAATTAAAAATGAAAAAAAAGGGGGTTGGGGATGCAGCGCCGTCGTAGAGCATTTGCCTAGCATGTGCGAGGCTCTGGGTTCAACCCCCAGGACTGCAAAAACGACAGAGAAAACAGGTTAACATATACTAAAGACTTAGTATAGAAGCTGGCCCGCTACAAACAGGCAAATGTGTCATCATTGTTATTTGCCATCCTGGGACCATCCACCGACTTCTCCACCCAGTTTGTGGGTCCGGCTGCTGTGGTTGGTTTAGGTCTTAGGGATGGCCCACAGCTGTCTCCTCAATCCCCAAGCCTTGGATTTAAATGGACGTGACCAGGTCACTGGAGGAGGGGGCTGACCCCATGCAGTCAGGCACCAGGCTCTCAGCCCTAGTTCAGGCTTTTTCCAAAACCCAGTTCTTCCCTGGCGATTTCCTGAAAACAAGTTGTGAAAGGCACTGCCTGTCCCTCCATGGTGACCCACTGCCCTGTTGGCCCGCACTTTGCAGCTGGTGTAAGGGGACAGGAAACAGCTGCCTGAAGGCTGGAGGAGGCCTTGCCTGGTCTTGGGGTGGGAAGGGAGGCGTCACATTGGACAGGGGTGGGGAGTTTGACGGGGACCGCTCCAGCAGTGGAGAGGATGAGTCAGGGCAGGCTGAAGGGAGCTCTATGGTAGGTGGGGTCAGGCACACAGGTGGCCCTGAGGAATGCAAGAGGCCAGCAGGGGTGGCTGGGAGGGCTGCCAAGTGGTTAGAGCATGTGGGCAGCGGGCCAGCGAGAGGATGCATTGGGTCTGGATGGGCAAAAGAGGGTCATAAGAAGTTGTGGCTTGTCACCCCTAGCGAGGGGGTCCCCAGAAGGTGCATAGAGCCCAATCTGAAGGGCTTTCCCATAGGCAATAGACTTAACTGCTCTGTGCCTCAGTTTCCCCATCCTTAAGATGTGAATGGTAATGTGGACCTTGCAGAACTGTATGGGGGTTACCTTTAATAAGGCAAGGCCCACAGTAGGCTGCTTTCTACTCCCTGAAGGTCTTCCATGTACCATCTCTAGGACCCTATCTTTCCTGTCCTATGCTTTTTTATTTTGTTTTCACAGTGCTGGGGACTGAACCCAGGTCCTCCCATATACTAAGCAAGTGCTCTGCCACTGAACACCTCCAGCCTCCCCTTGGCCTGAAGCACTGCTTCTTTGAACCAAAGTTCTGGGCTCAGCGTTCAACCTTGTTAAATATCACGTGATTAGAAGTGACTAGATCGCCCTCCCTTTCTTAGCACCTCCATTGTGTCACCTAAAGAGCCACCCCTCCCTGAAGTCTCCGTGGATAGCTACAGCTTTGGTATGGTTCCATTACAAACTCTTACGAGCCAAGGACAGAACCCTGTGGCACTGTACTAGAGAAGTTTTAGAGAGACAGGTATTCACATCCTTGGTACATGTCTCTATCACTGTCTCTATCACAACTCTCATCCCACAACTCTCTGTCATTCCTGGAAAGGTCTCCCAAGTTACTTGGTAAAAATTCAGATGCACAATTCTTTTTGTGTGTGTGTGTGTGATTTCCAGTACTGGAAGTTGAAGCCAGGGCCTCGTGCATGCTAGACAAGTGCTCTTCCACTGAGCTGCACCCCAGACTCTTTTTAAACTTTTTATTTGGAGAAAGGGCTTCAGTTGCCCAGGCTGCCTCTGGTCTCGAACTCACAATCCCCCTGTGTCAGTCTCCTGAGTCACTGAGATCACAGGCGTGCGCCACAGTTTCTACCTATGATTATTTCCTGTTTGCATTCTGCAAAGCAAAAAGAAAAAATTATGAAATCTTGTTTTTTGTTTCTTTCTCTTTCTTTCTCCCCCGCTCCTTGGGGAAGTGCTGGAGACTGAACCCGGGGCATTGTGCAAATGCTCTACCGCTAAGCTATACCTCCAGCCCCAAGAAATCATCTTCTTTTCGTTTCTTAATATTCACAATATGACCAGATGAGGTGGGGTTTGTTTTTGTTTTGTTTGTTTTGGGATAGGTCTCACTTTGTAGCCCAGGCTGGCCTTGAACTTGTGATCCTCCTGCCTCAGCGTCCTGAGTGCTGGGATTACAGGTGTGCACTGCCACACCCACCTCCAGATGAGGGTTGTTTTTTTTTGTTTTTTTGGTTTTTTTGGTGGTTCTGGGAGTTGAACCCAGGGCCTCGTACTTGCATGCTCTGCAAGCGCTGGACTACTGAGCTGCACCCTCAACCCATTTTTTTTTAACTTTTTGAGACAGGGTCTCGCTAAATTACACAGACTGCCTCTGGTCTTGAACTTGCGATCCTCCTGTCTCTGCCTTCCAAGCCACTAGGATGACAGGTGTGTGCCACTGCGCCTGGCTCCAGATGAGTTTTTAATGAGCCCATGAAGGGCTTCCAACTCTTCCATTTCTTTGTTTTTGTTTTTATCTTTTTGAGACAGAGTCTCTCTGTAGAGCCCAGGCTAGCCTAGAACTCGCTATGTAGACCAGGCTGGCCTCAGTCATCTATCCTCCTGCCTCAGCCTCCAGAGTGCTGGGATTACAGGCGTGCACCGCCATGCCTGGCTCTAACTCTCCCATTTCTTTTCAAAAGACCCACAGCCCCTATGCCCTTTTGAGCGTCACTATCTAATCTTCCCCAGAGATTGACAGAAAACCCAGCAGGCTTGGGATGCCTCCGTCACTCCCAGCTGTTCTTGATTACTCGCTCATCTTCCTCTGCTTAATTCCTTACCTGCTTCCTCCTGCCCAGCTCTGGAACCTGGGGGTCCCTACATTCATGCAATCCAACGTTTCGAGGTCTCTCCAGCGAGGAGGACTGAGAGGGCCTGAGGGGGTGCAGGGGTGGGTGGAGAAAAGCTCTTGGGTCTATTTGCTCACAGGCTCGAGGGTGGGACCCAGAGGTTCAAACTGAAGGGACAGGGCTGGGGCCCCATCCTCACCTCTCTGGGGGCTTTTTTCAGGGTTCGTCTGGCAGCTACTCCAGGAAATATGGCCAAGTTCGCCCTGAACCAGAACCTGCCCGGTGAGTGTGCAAAGTGGGATATGTGTGTGCACAGATCCATAGTTGGTACCTGTGTGGGTGCGTATGTGTGTATATGGACCCAGCTCAGCAGTAGGTCCTCTTTCTCCTCCTCCGCTTCTTCCCCTCCTCCTTGTCCTCCTTGTGGTCGTCTTCTTCTTCTTCTTCGCCTCTTCCTCCCCTACCTCTCCTCTTTTTCTTTTCTCCTCCTCCTCCTCCTCTTCCTCCACCACTTCTTCCTCCTCCTCCTCTCCTCCTTCTCCTCTTCTTCTCCTCCTCTTCCCTCCTCCTCCTTCTCCACCATTACTTCTACTTCTTCCTCCTCTTCCTCCTCCTCCTCCCTCCTCTTCTCCTTCTCCTCCTCCCCCACCACTACTACTTCTTCCTCCTCCTCCTCCTCCTCCTCCTCTTCTTCTTTCTTCTTCGCCTCTTCCTCCCCTACCTCTCCTCCTCCTCCTCCTCCTCTTCCCTCTTCTTCCTCCTCCACCACCTCCTCCATCACTTCTTTTCCTTCTCCTTCTCCTCCTTTATTGGCAAAACTTGGGGTTGAACCCAGGACTTGGACATACTTTGCAAATTCTCCACCACTGGTTGCACACCCAACCCAATATTTTACTTTTTATCTTTGACTCAGGGTCTCACTAGGTTATGCAGGCTACCTCTGGTCTCCAACTTGAGATCCTCCTGCCTCCGCCTCTGGAGTCACTGGGATCCCAGGTGTGTGCCACTGTGCCAGGCAATGGCTTCTTCTCCTTCTTCTTCTGCATAGCTTTTTGAGACAGAGTCCTGCTGTGCAGCCCAGGCTGGTGTGGAACTGACCTCCAGCCTCCTGCTACAGGCATGTGCCACCACACCCGCCTGAGTCCCTTCTTTTTTTTCTTTTTTTTTGCGGTACTATGGGTTGAACCCAGGGCCTCTCGCTTGCATGCTTTGCAAGTGCTGGACCACTGAGCTGCATCCTCAGCCCATTTTTTTACTTTTTTGAGACAGGGTCTCCCTAAGTTACACAGACTGCCCCTGGTCTCAAACTTGCAATCCTCCTGCCTCCGCCTCCCAAGCCACTGGGGTTACAGGCATGCACCACCGCGCCCAGCTCGAGTTCCTTCTTTTAACACAGTGACTAGAGGCCCATTTCCAAAGGTCCACTGGACAATGTCATGGCCCTGCTTAAAACCCACCCATGAAGCTGCGTGTGATGGTTTACGATTGTAATCCTAGCACTCAGCAGGCTGAGGCCGGAGGATTTGGTGTGAGTTCCAGGCCAGCCTGGGTTACATAGTGAGACCCTATAAAAACAAAACAAAACAAAACAACCACAAAACCCATGGCACTCTATCACAAATAGAATAAGACCCCAACTCCATTTTTTTTGGGGGGGATGGTTTGAGACAGGGTCTTGCATATAACCCTGGCTGGCCTGAAACTCCCTTTGTATACCAGGCTGGCCTTGAACTTGAAGCAATCCTGTCTCTGCCTCTGAAGTGCTGGGATGATAGGCATGAGCCACTGTACCTGGGAAGTCCCAATTCCTAGTGGTGACCCTCCAGGCCCCCACAGAATGTGTGTTGTGATGCTGAAAGCTGTGCCACCAGTATTTCAGATTTAGCAGGGCCACCCATGATGGACAGGTTTCAGCTGAGCTTCCAGACTTACATAGACTAGGGAGAAGGACCCAGCAGCCCACTCCTGAAACAACCAGCCATTGAAAACCCTATGAATAGCAGAGAAGCACTGTCCAATACAGTGCCCGAAAAATGAGACCCCTGGGCTGGAAGGCATTCAAGAAACAATTGGAGAAGAGTTGTCTCCCCAAAGTAGAGTTGACCTTAATAATGGGAATCAGGGAATCCCCAAGGACCTCCTTTTGCTGATGTGGCCCTACTCAAAATGAGAAGAAACACAGTGACTGCAACACTGGGCTGAAACATAAAAAGATCATGTGCATGGCACAGTGCTGGGTAGTGTTTCATTCTGTTGTACATAAGGTCACGGTGAGTCAGATCTGACTGGACTACACCTAACAACAATGGTGACCTTCAGCCCCCATAGAATGGCCTATGCCCATCTCTCCAGTTCCTCTACCCTCTCCCTTTCTTCACTCTGCTGGAGGCACCTGGCTCCCCCCCCCCCCAACCTGTTACTCCTGCCTACTGGGCTAGAGTCTTCCCACAGGCTTTATTTTTTTCACTTCTTGGAAACTTCTGTCCTTGCAGCTGCATCCTCCTTGTCATTCCGGGCTCAACTTTTAAGTCCCCTCCGAAGGAAACCTTCCCTGACAACAAAGCCAAAGTCACTTCCTTCCAGGGACTCTATTTCATCATGCTATTGCACAGAATTGAGAAGTGTTTCGATCGGCTGTACATAGGGTCGCTATGAGTCTGACTCAACTCGACCGCACCTAACAACAACAAATTGTGACTGCGTTCATCACCATTTGGAATGATTGTGTGTATCCGTGCCCTCTTGTAGGGGATGTTTGTCTAGCTCACTGCGGTGTCCCCAGGGTACAGAAAAGCGTTGGGCACCTCGTAGGCACTTAACAGAGGCTTGATGGCGAGAGACTTAGGGTGCACATACGCGTGCGAGCCTCCGGGATGCCCATGCGCAATGGCACCCGTGGAGGTGCGCGGTGGGGCCACGGGGGACGTCTACTTTTGTCCCATCTCTTTGGGGACTCCTTGGCTTGAAGCCCCCCACTCTCCACCCTGTTGTGCTTACAGACCTGGGCGGCTCCCGCCTGTGCCCCAGCGGGAGCGCGCGCAGCCCGAGCTCGCCCTACTCCGTGGAGACGCCCTACGGCTTCCACCTGGACCTGGACTTCCTCAAGTACGTGGAGGAGCTGGAGCGCGGCCCCGCCGCCCGCAGGACCCCGCGCCGTCCCCGCGCGCCCCGGCCCCGCCTCCCGGGCGCGCGCAGCCCGGGCACCTGGACATCCAGCGAGTCCCTGGCCAGCGACGACGGCGGCGCTTCGGGCGCCCTTTCCCCCGGGGCGCCCCCGGGGCCGCCGCTGTCGCCGCGCGTGGAGCACACGCTGCGGGAGACCAGCCGGCGGCTGGCGCAGGCGCAGACACACGAGCGCGCGCTCAGCCCGCGGGGCTCGGGCCGCAGCAGCCCCGCCCCCGCCGCTGGCCCAGCGCAGCTGCAGCTGGTGCGGGAGCAGATGGCGGCGGCGCTGCAGCGCCTGCGCGAGCTGGAGGACCAAGCGCGCGCGCTGCCCGGGCTGCAGGCGCAGGTGCGCGCGCTGCGCGCAGAGAAGGCTCAGCTGCTGGGCGAGCGCGCCGCGCCGGAGCCCGATGGGGACCCCGAGGCGCGCGCCGACAAGCTCGCCCAGCTGCGGCGGCTCACCGAGCGCCTGGCCACCTCGGAGCGCGCCGTGCGCCCCCGGCCCGGCCCCCGCGCTGACGGCCCCGACGGCTCCGCTGTGAGCCCCAGCGAGGGTGCGCGCCAGGGGATCCCCGACGGGGCGCCCCAGAGCCGGGAGGCGGGCACCGAAGTCGTGGCGGAGACTAGAGCGGTGGGGGTCCAGGCGGTGCCTGAGATACGGGAAGCCAGCGTGGAGGCGGCTCCAGAGACCGTGGAGGCGGACGCGTGGGTGACCGAGGCGCTGTTGGGGCTGCCCGCGGCCGCGGAGCGCGAGCTGGAGCTGCTGCGAGCGAGCCTGGAGCATCAGCGCGGGCTGAGCGAGCTCCTGCGCGGCCGGCTGCGGGAGCTGGAGGAGGCCCGCGAGGCTGCGGAGGTGGAAGCCACGGGGCCCGGGGCCCAACCGTGCGAGGCCGCCACCCAGACCCCGTGGGGGTGCGCCGAGAAGGCCACGCAGACGGAGGCCCTCTCCCTGACTCTAGAGAACGCATTCGGACCCAAGATTGGAGACAAGGCCGGGGCCCCCGCGGGTGAGTCGCGGCCCCTCGCTGAGTCCTGGCCTCCGGGCGTCGGAACCCATACTCAGGACCCTCGTGTAATTCCTGCCAGGCATTCTCAAGTCCATCATGAAGAAGAGAGACGGTACACCTGGCGCCCAGCCCAGCCCGGGACCCAAGAGCCTGCAGTTTGTTGGGGTCCTCAACGGAGAGTGAGCACTTCTCCCTCTGTCGGTTGGGGGGACGTAGACGAGCTGGGAATCCTGGCCCCGCGCCTCCGCTCGCAGCGCAGCGCGGTCTTGGCCATCTTCGGTTTCCTCACCTGTCACGTGGGGACGGGCTGGGGTGTGGCTCAGTTGGTAGATCGCTACTCCGCACTTTCTGAGCACCCGGGTTCGATCCCCAGCACCGCAAAAGTGGGATCAGGCTGTGGGAGTTCACTCCTCCAAACAATCAGCCTTTGAAAACCCTAGGAGGAGCCGGGAGCGGTGACGCACGCCTGTCATCCTAGCGGCTCAGGAGGCAGAGGCAGGAGGATCTCAAGTTCGAGACCAGAGGCAGTCTGTGTAACTTAGCGAGAGCCTGTCTCAAAAAAGTAAAAAAATGGGCTGAGAGTGAAGCTCAGTGGTCCAGCACTTGCAGAGTATGCAAGCGTGCAGCCCTGGGTTCAACCCCCAGTACTGAAAAAAAAAAAAAAAAAAAGCCTACGAGGTCCGCTGTGAGTCGGACCCGGCTCGCCGGCACCCAACAACAAAACGGGGAGCGACGCCCACACCCTGCAGCGCTCCGCGCGGAGCCCACCGCGGAGGCTCACTTAGCAGCCGCCTCCCATCCTGCCCCCAGGTACGAGAGCTCCTCCAGTGACAGCGACAGCGAAGATGGCGCCGCCGAAGACCCGAGGAGCAGTTCTTCGGGGTCCGGGGACGACAGCGGCGGGGGATCGGACTCGGGCCCTCCCGACCTCACCCCCAGCGGCGGGGACGCCGCAGACCCTGAGCCAGAACCGGAGGCAGAGCCTCAGCCAGCCACACTGGGGAGGTGAGGGCGACCGCAGTCTGGAGAGGGGGAGGCTGTCCCTCCCCAGGCCGTCGCTGCCCCCCGAGTCCTCCTGAGCCTCCTCCCCGCACCCCGCCTCCTCGGCAGGTGCGAGCTGAGCCCGCGTGTGAGGGAGGCGTGCGCTGCGCTGCGCGGGCAGCTGAGCCAGCCCCGCGGGATCGCCAGAGACGGCGTGAGTGCGGTGGAGTCCTTCCCGGGGAGCGGGGGGAGGCCACCCAGGACCTCTGGAAGCCCCAGGTTTGGTCCCTTCTCAGGGATCCCCCTCCCCCGACCCCAACCGCTCCAAAGAGATCTCTAACCCAGCACAATGGGGCCAGGACTCGGGCTCCTGGAGCCTAGGCACCACACCGACTGTGCTTCCTCTCTGAAGAGGGTGCCCGCAAACCTCCCACTGGATACCCATGGCCCCCCAGGATCTTCCACAGGGTCTTCCCAGCCCTGTCCCCCTGCCACCGCCCCACGCCGTCCCCCTGCAGTCCTAAGGAGGGCCTTTGCGTCCCGGCAGAGCGCGGCGCGCCTCGTGGCTCAGGAGTGGTTTCGGGTGTCCGGCCAGCGGCGCTCGCAGCCCGAGCCCGTGGCCAGGATGCTGCGCGGGGTGGCGCGCCTGGGACCCGAGCTGCTGGCGCACGTGGTGAACCTGGCCGACGGCAACGGGAACACCGCCCTGCACTACAGCGTGTCGCATGGGAACCTGGCCATCTCACGCCTGCTGCTGGACACAGGTAAGAGCAAAGGCAGGGCAGATGGGGCACCCGGGAGTTGCGGGGCCGGGGTGCACAGAGGGAAAGGCCAGGACGGACCCTGGCTGCTGGACCGGTGCAGAAAAATAGATGGCCGGCAGGGGGCGCGACGGGCCCTTTTTCACCTGGCGAGCGTCTTCACAAATGGACGGATCGCTTTTTGACTCCACCACACCCCCAGCTCTGCCCTACCCTCCTCCCACTTCGCAGGGAGAGGAAGCACCCACTTTGGGGGTTAGATGGACCTCGATTTGGGCATCACTTAATCTCTCCAGCTTTAGCTTGCTCATCTCCCAAGTGGGAATGGTAACGCCTCCCTCTCCTGGAAACCTCCCAGGCAGGTGGCAGGTCAGTCAATGGCCACCCCATCCTCCCCAGCCCTGGAGCTCCCGAGTTCCTGAGCGCCAATGTCCGGCCTCCAGGGGAGGTACTCACTGGTTAGGGCTCTTACTACCTTCCCAAAATTAGGGCCCTGTCCCTCATCCCCCATCTCCTGTTGGCTCATCCTCTGCCTCCACTTCTCCCTCTCTGAGGCAGCGATGCACACACCTGGGTGTTGCCGAGGGTACAGACATTTATTGAGAACCTACTAGGTGCCCGCACAGCCCTGCAATGGAGGCTAGCTGCCCATACACACAGCTGCTTTGCTGGTCAGACGCACACATGGGTTGGTGGGCAGTGCGTGGGCCAACCACTGTCCCCACTTGCCAATTTCATTATCCTCCTGCTCTGTGTCTCTGGCCCCCCAGCTTCTCAGTTCTTTAGCCTGCTTCCCTCCCTTGTCCTTGACCCGGACCTATGCTCGGCATCAGCCTTACATTTACAAGGTCACCCCCAAATCTTTGTACCACAAACTGTACCCACTCTGTAATCTCCCTACCTAGGACTCTTCCTGCCTCTTTCATGCCAACTGCCTCAGCTCACTGGCTCTTGTCCCCCCGCCCCAGTAATCCTGGCTCCTTATGGGGACAGTTAACAAATGCTCCTCCCCCTTTCTGCTGCCTCCTTGCTCTTCCTCCTTTGGCCTGTCATGAGCTCTTCCCCATGTCCTGTTCTCACCGCCCCCCCCCACCGCCACGCACAGCGCGGCACACAATAAACCCTCCAGCATCCACTGAATGCTTTTGCGCCCACAGAACATTCGTGAATGGATGGCTGTGGGTAGGGGTGGGGAGCAGAGACTGACAATTGTCAAAGGTATGAAATCATTTCAAATAGGGATGAGGGCCACCGCAAAATACAACCAGGGGGATGGCATCAAGAAATGGGGTGATCCCTGGAAGTGGTGGGTTGCTCAGTGGCAGAGCATTTGCTTGGCATGCCTGAGGCCCTGGGGTCCATATGCAGCACTTAAAAACAACGAAACCCCCCCCCCCCAGCTAGCTGACCTGGGTAGCACATGCCTATAACCCCACTGCCTTGGGAGGCGGAGGATAGAGGGTTCGAGGCCACTGGCAGCCTGCCATAACCCATTTAGAGCCTGCCTCAAAAAGTAAAAACTGGGCTGGGGGTGCAGCTTGGTGGTAGAGCACTCGCAAAAGCGTGAGTGGGGCCTTGGGTTCAACCCCTGTACTGCAAAACAAAACAAAACAAAACCCAACAGAACCCAGGCTGACCCTTTAGCTAAGGCTTTGGGGTGGCCAGGAAGGGAAGGGGAGAATGGGAGGGAAAGTGGGTGCGTGTCCTCCCTTGCCTGCAGAGTGACACTCTGCTCTGCTTCTGTGTCCCCTGACCCAAGCTGACATTCTCTGCTGCTGTCACAGAAGCTTGTGGGAGAAATGAATGCCCACACAGTATGCTGTACAACTAGGGAACCCCATCGTAGCTTTTTGGGGTGCTGGGGACGGAATCCTAGTTTCGTGTATGCTAGGCAAGCGCTCTGCCACAAAGCCACACCCCCAACACCTTCCTACCTTTCAGTTACTGCCTGACTTAACCCTTTTTCCTCCCCAGTCGGAAATCTTGGATTAACCCACCTGGTTGTCTGCTTCTCCTCCCCACTCACCTCCCCAAACTATCTCTGTCCCTCTGGAACTTTCAGAATGGCATTGAAATACCCATTCCCGTGAATGGCCAGGGTGGTAACAGAACTCACCCCCAAGGAAACTGAGCTACTGTTCAGTCCTGAACGTTGTGCGTCAACCAGGCTGGAGGGTGCCACCATGTGGGCAGCGTACCACAATTTTTGAGCTCAGGAACCTAGGAGTCTTCAAGAAAGGTGCCAGCCTGTTTGTTTTTTTTTCTTGGGTCGTTGAGACAGGGTCTTGCTGTGTAACCCAGGCTGGCCTCAAACTCATGATCCTCTTGCCTCTGACTCCGGAGTGCTGGGATCACAGGAGTGCGCTGTCATGCATGGCTAGGGTTGGTCTCTTCTGGGGGGCTCGGAGGGAGAAGCTGTGCCATGCTTTTTTTTCCCCCTAGCTTCTGGGGAGCCACGAATCCTTGGCATACCTTAGCTCATAGCAGCTTAAGCTCCATTCTGCCTCCATTTTTACATGGCAGCCTGTTTGCCTCTTTAATGACACAAATCATATTGGATTAGGGCCCACCACAATGACCTGGTCTTTTTCTTTTTTTGTGTGTGTGGTGCTGGGGATGGAATCCAGGGTCTTGCGCACACTAGGCAGGCGCTGTATCAGTGAGCTACATCCCCAGCCTAATGACCTGGTCTTAATCTGATTACATCTACAAAGACCCTACTTCTCAAAAGGTCACACTCACAGATACTGGAGCTTAGGACTTCAACCTTCTCTCTTGGCAGGACACAGTTTAACCCGTAGCAGGCTTTGGGGGAGCTGATGATTCCAGAATGACTAGAAGCTGGATAACATGGAACCTCATAGGCTATGGTGGGCAATGACCTATGTTCCAGGAGGAATAGGGAAGGCAAGGAAAGGGTTTAAATAGGCTGGTGACTGGGCCCAATTACTTTTGGAATTGCTGTTTCCCATGGCTGTGTGGAGTAGACTCAGACTAGAATGGTAGGTGGCACCGTTCTCGTGATGGTAGCTTGGCGGGTGGTGGCTGTGCAAACCAGACATTACCTGTTCTGTCAGCAAATGTTTATTGAACACCTACTGTGTGCCCGGTATTCTAAATAGTGAGGGATATGGCAGCCCAACCAGACAAGTGTGAGGTAGGGATCCAGGGAAAGCTACATGGACTTGAGGTGAGGAAACCCCACGTGGGTACGGGGGGTGCATCGAAGGCAGAGAGGACAGGGCACACATAGCCCATGGTGACCTGCGGCGACACTAGTAACCAACTCGGGGCTTGGAGATGGGTGGGGACCGGACTAAGTGACGACCAGTCCCTTCCTCCTCCCCAGGGGTCTGTGAGGTCAACCGCCAGAACCGAGCTGGCTACTCAGCACTCATGCTGGCCGCACTCACCTCTGTGGGGCGGGAGGAGGAGGACATGGCTGTGGTCCGGAGACTCTTCAGCATGGGTGACGTCAACGCCAAGGCCAGCCAGGTGTGTGGGCACCCCGACCCTAAGGCCAAGGGGGAGGGTCACATCGACTTCCTCCCTCCCTCCCAGGGCCCACCAGGGTCTCAGCCTCTTCCCTCCCGACTCCCCAGATGGGACAGACAGCCCTCATGCTGGCCATCAACCATGGCCGCCAGGATATGGTCACTGCTCTGCTGGAGTACGGGGCCGACGTGAACGTGCAGGACGTGGATGGGGCCACGGCGCTGATGTGTGCCAGCGAGTACGGGCGCCTGGACACTGTTCGGCTGCTGCTGGCCCAGCCGGGCTGCGACGCTGCCATCCTGGACAATGTGAGCAACGACCACAGGGCTGGCGTGGGGGCTGTGTGCACCCATGTGCGGCTCAGGGGCCTGAGGTCCTGTCGTCCCTTAGGAGGGAACCAGCGCCCTGGCCATCGCCCTGGAGGCCCAGCAGGATGAGGTTGCTGCTCTGCTGCACGCCCACCTGAGCTCAGGGCGGGCTGGTTCCCAGGTGAGCGCAGCTCCAGGAAACACTCCCAGCTGCACAAGAGGTTAAGGAAGGACAAGGCCAGGCCTCCCTTCCTGGGGACCGCGGGGGTGGAGACCCCGAGTCTCAATTCTCCTGAGGCTGGATTTGATGTGGGACAGAAGGTAGGTACACCTCCAGGTCATGAGACTGAGGCCCTAAAAATAACCTAAGGTCACACACAAAAGGTGTGCAGGTGCGCTCCAGCTGCCTGCCCCAGGAGGCTCATACTAAAGGGAAAGGAAGGCTTGGCACAGTGGCACATACCTGTCATCCCAGGAACTCAGGAGGCAGAGGCAGCCTGTGCAACTTAGCAAGACCCCGTCTCAAATATAAGATGGGCTGGGGATACAGGCCAGGGGTAGAGCACTTGCAAAGTACCTGCAAGGCCCTGGATTCAACTCCCAAGTGAGGTCAAAATATAAAAAAAGAAAAGAAAAAGAAAGGAATCCTTTGATGTAAGTAGGGTGGAGGAGGGGGTAGAGGCCCCCATAATTCAGAGCTCCAGGCCTGGAGACTGGGTGAAAGGTGG
Organism: Pedetes capensis; assembly: GCA_007922755.1. Taxonomy (NCBI): domain Eukaryota; kingdom Metazoa; phylum Chordata; class Mammalia; order Rodentia; family Pedetidae; genus Pedetes; species Pedetes capensis. The sequence goes on from VMDO01028908.1 coordinate 15,069, forward strand.
CCAGCAGCAAGGAGCAGGTCTGGGAGCACAGCACACCCAAAGGGCAGACAGGCTTACACTCTGATGTCAAGCCCCAGGCTATTCTTAGAACTTCCACCATTAACCCCACCCACCTACCCTACACTTACCCAACTGGAGAGAAGTGGGAATGGAGGCTAACCCCCTCCTCCAAATCAGACAGGGGCAGAGCCGAGATTCAGACCAGATAGCCTAGCTCCCCAGTAGAAGGTGGGGTTCCTCCCTAGGAACGACCACACAGGAGCCTCCTCCCCAGCCTCCCGCCTGTGGCAGAACACAGAGCCCCTTCCCTTTTCTTTCTAGAGCCAGTCACCCTCAGAGTCCCCCACAGCCACGCCTGGGGAAGGAGGATGCAGTGACAGTGAAGGAGACTCCCAGCTTCAATGAGCTGCCTGGACACAGGGAGACCCTTCACCCCGTCACCTCAGCGTCTGGATCAGAGCTGGGCCTACAGTGCCATGTCCAGATGCCCGCCCTGGCCCACAGAAAGGCTGCTTTAGCTGGGATAGCGCATGCCAGGGTGGTGCTCACCTCCCACCCATCCCCCGATATTCTTTCCTAATAAACCATGTCTACTAAACTTGCACCTGCATGTGTACCACCGTGGCATCCGATCCCACTAGATCTTGGAAGCTAAGGTGGGTTGGGCCTGGTTAGTCCTTGCATGGGAGATCGCCTGGGAACACCAGGTGCTGTAGGCTTGGGAGTCGGACCTGGCAACCCACTCACAAAAATCAATCAGCCATGGAAAACCCTATGAATAGCAGAGAAGCACTAACAATGATGTTTCACCTGCTGTCACTATGGGTCACTATGAGTTGGACACAAACTAGAGGGCACCTAACAACTAAGCTTGCATTCTGTCTGGGGGGCTGTGGTAGGCTAGGATCACATACACACGGTTCCCTTGTTGGGAAGCACTCCCTCTCTCAAGGTTTCCAAGGTGCAGAGATCTGTGACCACCTGAGGGATGGGGTGGGGAACACAACAAAGAGCCAAGAGCACCCCTAGCCAGACAATCCAGACAGGAACTGGAGTTCACACACACACTACCAACGCTTTATTTAACAGTCGCAGGTCATCGTGTGAGGCCAAGGAGTCACTAATCCAGGACCCTGTAAACAGATCCAAGCGTGAGATGCAGACAGGGACCCCACCCACGGGGTTTTAGCCAAACAAGGGTCTAAAAAGTGGCCGCCTTCTGTGTACCCACCAGCCAAGCAGCGGGCTCAGCGAAGCCTCCGAGCCTCTCGCTCTGACTCCAGCAGGGTCAGCACGTCCCCCTCGCGCACGGGGCCTTTCACGTTTCGGATGATGGAGCGACTGGTGTCGTCCATAAACTCCACACGCACCTAGGGGCCCGCCGGGAGGGCAGGAGGAAGATAAGGTGGGCTGCTGTTAGTCACCACGGGCTGGGATTTAGCTCAGTTGGTAAAGCGCCGCGCTGCAGTCTCTGAGGTCCCAGTTCGATTCCCAGCACCACGAAAACGGGAGAAGGACGTGGCAATCCACTCCCGAGGCGACCCCCCAAAAACAATCCACGTTGAAAACCCTATGAGGAACCAGGCACGGTGGCCCACGCCTGTAGTCCCACAGGCTCGGGAGGCGGAGGCAGGAGGATCACAAGTTCGAGACCAGAGGCAGTCTGCGTAATTTAGCGAGACCCTGTCTCAAAAAAAGTAAAAGAAAAAAAAAAAATGGGCTGAGGGTGCAGTTCAGTGGCCCAGTACTTGCAGAGCATGTAAGCGCGAGGCCCTGGGTTCAACCCCCAATACTGCAAAAAAAAAAAAAAAAAGAAAAAAGAAACAAAAAAAGAAAACACTATGAGGATCGCTATGAGTCGGACATGACTCGACGGCACCTAACAACATCTGTCACCACCGGGTGGGGAGCAGGCCTGAACTCCTTCAAAGGGGGGAAATCGGATCCCGATGGAGGGAGCTGCATGGACTTCGCTCCTGGCTGGGGTGGTCTGGCTAAAGGGGACGTCGGCTTTCAGGCTCACAAAAGGGGATTTTCTGCAGAGTTCAGACCCCGCCACCCCGCCAGGGCGTCCCCACCCGCTCACCTGTGTGCACTGCCCCTGCGAGCCGGTCCTGCCCAGCACCTTGGTGACCTGAAAGGGAGACGCCACAGTGAGGTCCAACCCGCCCGGCTCTCCCCAATCCCCTCCTTTCCTTTCCTTCCTGGCGCCCGAGGTCCGGCCCTAGCCTTACCCTAGCCAGCTTGATAGGTTGCACGCGACTCGTGTCCATGATGGCGGCCGGGCGGCTGTCTGAGGAAGAGGAGTCACGTGGTCCGGGGAGAGCACTTATACGACGGCGTGGTCACGCCCACTAGCGCTCTCGCGAGACCGCCCCGCGCGCTTCCCAGCAGTCCCTGCGGCAGCGACGTCACCGGCGCCCTTCAGCTGTGGAGGAACATGGCGTCAGCCACTCGGCTTATTCAGAAGCTGCGGAACTGGGCGTCTGGGGTGCGCTGGGCGGACAGAGCTGCGCTGGGGGAGGACGTGGGCTCCGTGCACCCCAGAATCCCTCCCGCTCTTCATTCCCCTTCTCAGATGGAGCCTCACCCGCCCGGGATCTCTCCGGAATCCCCCCAGTTCGTGACCCCGCTAGCCCCGGACTCGCTTGTCCCACCGCAGCCCTTGATACTGTGTTGACCTGGGACCTGCTTAGGCCTGGGATCACCGTATTGACCGGCTTTAGCTTTGGATCTCTGCGCCCTGGATTTCCTCTCCATCTGAAAGGCCATTTCCCTTTTTTTTTTTTTTTTTTTTTTTTGCAGTACTAGGGGTTGAACCCAGGGCCTCGCGCTTGCATTCTCTGCAAGTGCTGGACCACTGAGCTGCACCCTCAGCCCATTTCTTTACTTTTTGAGGCAGGGTCTCATTAAGTTACGCATACTGCCTGTGGTCTCGAACTTGGGATCCTCCTGCCTCCGCCTCCCCAGCCGCTGGGATTACAGGCGTGCGCCACCGCGCCCAGCTCTCCATTTCCCTTTCTTGACCGTTAGTCCCCTGCCTTCCCTTCATTTGCTCCTCTATGTGCCATCCTCCCTCCCCCACCCTCTCCTCTCTGGGCGCCCCCCAACATGACCTCTCATCTCCTCCCACAGCAAGACCTGCAGGCGAAGCTACAGCTGCGCTACCAGGAGATCTCCAAGCGGTGAGCAGGCCCCGCTCGCTGCCCAGTCCCGGGTCTGGTCTTTTCTCCACCAAAAACAAATTCCATGTTTCTTTGGGCCCCTAGAGCCCTGGGCTGACGTTCTGCCTCCAGCCACCTGCCAGGCTTTCGAGGTAGAAATTTGCCTTGAACTAATTGCTGGACTCTAGAGATGGCTCCTCCTGGGACAGCCAGGCTGGGTGCATTTTGGGTTGGAATCCTGAGTAGATATGCAGTTCTCGGTATGACCCTCCCAATTAGTGTTTCATCCCCAAGCTATAGGTGAAAATCAACGAGATGAAAACCTGCAGCTGTAGCCCTGTGGTATCCGATACCATCAGATCTCGGAAGCTAAGCAGGGTCGGGCCTGATTAGCCCTTGGATGGGAGACCGCCTGGGAACACCAGGTGGTGTAGGCTTGGGAGAAGGACCTGGCAGCCCACTCCCAAAAATCAGTCCTCCGTTGAAAACCGTATGAATAGTAGAGAAGCACTGACACAGCATTTCGCCGGTTGTATGTAGGGTTGTTATGAGTTGGACGCTGACTCAGTGGCACCTAACAACAAGAACATGGAAAGGCTGTCATTTGCCTCAAAAACAGTCACTTAGCATTTGTGTGTGTGTGTGTGTGTGTCTGTGTGTGTGTGCTGGGAGTTGAACCCAGGGCAGTACACATGCTTTGCAAGTGCTCTACCACCGAGCTGCACCCCCAGCCCGTCATTTACTCCTTTATCTTGAGAAAGGGTCTGATCAAGTTATGCAGGTTGTCACTGGCCTCAGATGTTTCAAGGTCTTTAGGATAATGGCGCCCTCTAGTGATCCATTTGGGCCTTTTCATTGAGCAACTGGCTCTTTTTACCTTCTTGTTGGAATGGTCTGGCATGTATAGAGTATCATCTCAGCATTCTTAGGCAAATTTTAACTTCCCTATAATATATTCCTTGTCATATTAAATTTGTTGTTGTCATTTTCTGGTTTTTTGTTTTTTGAGAAAGAGTTTCGCTGTGTAGCCCAGGCTGTCCTAGAACTTGCTAGGTAGACCAGGCTGGCCTTGAACTCACTTTGATACTCCTGCCTCAACCTCTCCAGTGCTGGGATTATAAATGTGTGCCATCACACCTGGATTATATTAAAATATTTTTTAAATCTTACATCTGTATTCCCTCCTGGCCATTTTTTATTGAGACAAAATCTCACTGTGTAGCCCTGGCTGGCTTGGAACTTGCTATGTAGACCAGGCTGGCCTCCTGCCTCAGCCTTCTGAGTGATGGGATAATAGACATGCACTACCACCCCTACCTTCTCCCTCTCTCTTTTTGAGACAGTCTCACTTCAAAACTCGGGGCGGCCTATAGCTCAGGCTAGCCTTGAACTTATGACCTTCCTGCCTCAGCCTCCCAAGGGCTAGGATTATTTATAGGTGCATGCCACTATGCGTGGATGTATTTCCCATTTTAAAAATACAATGACTATCAATTGTTTTAAGAAACATTAAATCATGATAAAACAATTACCAGGCGAAAATGTAATTTATGTGGCTAAATAAACACCAGATCTTTTTCTGGTTATTTTCCCCTGCTCTTCTCTGCCCTGTCCCTTTCTTTCTAGGAAGCCTGTCTTTTGTTTGGAGTTGAGTATTTCCTCTTAAGTTTTCAGGCTTCTTATAAACTCAGCCTGGGGTTTAGCCCAAGCCAGGACTGAGCTTTATCCAACCTCCCTCTGGCTGTAGGGAATTCTGACGTGAGACCGCACTGGGGCAGGAAGTGCAGAGACCTGGGCAGGCTCCAAGGCCAAGGTGTTTTTTTGAGTAACAATCCTTGATCCCAGCAAGGATCTTCAAAGAGTTCCTGACATAACAGGAAACCAGGGGCTCCACAGCCCGGCCTTTGGGGAAGCAGCCATTCAAAGCAGGCACTATCTGGGGGTGCTGCGGGACTTTTTATAAATTATAATTGCTGGAGAGGGGGTGGTCCCAGCCTGGCATTTGGGCCTCCTGATTTCCTGAAGGTGAGGCCAGCTGCCAGGTTCAGCTGCATGTGGGGCATGGGAACACATCTAGGCCTTCCGCTGCCCTGGGAGCTTCCTGACCAATCCTCTGTACCTGCTGCATTTGAGACATGAGGGGGAGTCTGGGAGGGGCCGAGACCTCAGCCAGTTTCACATCAGAACACTGTCTGCTACCTGGTTGCGGACCCCTGCCCCTCCCTGGGCATGCACCTGTGACAGCGTACCCTCTCTGCAGCTGCAGACCCCGAGTGTCACAAATGAGCTGGGGCAGGGAGAAGGACCCTCAGTTTCCATCAATGCCAATGTTCTTTTTCTTCAGGACTCAGCCGCCTCCCAAGCTCCCCGTGGGCCCAAGCCACAAACTCTCCAACAATTACTACTGCATGCGAGACGGCCGCCGGGAGTCCACGCCCCCCTCGGTCATCATGTCCTCCCAGAAGGCGCTGGTGTCAGGGAAGACAGCAGAGAGGTGAGGACCAGTGGCCTCGCTCGCCCAGAGCCCCATGACCTTCCCTCCTGTTCCCGGCCCTTCCTCCCCTGCTGGTAGAAAGCTCCTTTCCATATTCTATTCATCAGCCTCACATGGTGGCGCCTGCCCTGGATCCCAGCACTTGGGAGGCTGAGGCAGGCGGATCTCGGGCCAGCCTGGGACTCGAAAGACCCTGTCTCAGCCTCACGAGATCTCATCTGAAGGTGGGGGAGAAGCCGAGGGCAGTGGCCATGGCTGTGATCCCAACACTCAGGAAGCTGAGGCAGGAAGATTGCAAGTTCTCGGCCAGCCTAGGCTTTGTAGCGAGACCCTGTCTCGAAGTAGACAAGATCTCCATCATCTAGGTGGGGGTGCAGCTCGGAGGGAGACTGCTTTCCTCACACACCCTGGATTCCCTCCCTTGCACTGACTCAAGATCAGCTGAGCTGGGAATTGTGCTGCCGGGAGCTTTTCGTCCCACAGCTCATTCATTCTAGCCCGGCTCAGAGTAGGGGTTCGTCCCAGTCCTCTGGGGGAACTCTCAGTCCTCCTGCCTCCGCCTCCCTGGGACTGCAGGAGTGCACCACCACGCTGAGCAGAAATGTTTTTATTTGTATTTTTTTGGTGGTGGTTTTAGGTGTTGAACTCAGGACCTCATCCATGGTAGGCATGATAAGCTGGGCACAGTGGCCTGCCTCTGATTCTAGCTACTCGGGAGGTTGAGTCAGGAGGATTGCTTGAATCCAGGAGTTGGAGGCCAGTCTGGGCAACAGAGGGAGGCCCTGTTTCAACAGCAGAGAAGAATGAGGAGAGCGGGGAGAGAGGGAGAGGGAGAGGGAGAGAGAGAGAGAGAAGGGGAAAGAAAGAAAGAAAGAAAGAAAGAAAGAAAGAGAGAGCCGGGTGTGGTAGCGCACGCCTGTAATCCCAGTGGCTTGGGAGGCGGAGACAGGAGAATCACAAGTTCGAGACCAGAGGCAGTCTGTGTAACTTAGTGAGACCCTGTCTCAAAAAGTAAAAAAAAAAAAAAAAAAAAAAAAAAAAAAAAAAAAAATGGGCTGAGGGTGCATCTCAGTGGTCCAGCACTTGCAGAGCATGCAGGCATGAGGCCCTGGGTTCAACCCCCAGTATCACAAAAAAAAAAAAAAAGAAAGAAAGAAAGAGAAAAGGAGGGAGGGAGGAAGGAAGGAGAGAAAGTAGAAAGAGAGAAAAATGATCTGTGAATTTGTTCAAGGCCATTGGTTTGGGCTGAGCTACTGCACTAGGTCCAGCAGAACGACCCACACACAACAGAGTCACCCAGGCAGGAGGGCGGGAGCTCCACACGAGCAGGTGTAACGAGGTGGTTTATCTGGCCTTGGGAGAAATTGGAAGAGAGATTGCAGCCAAGGCCCTAGCAAGCCAGTGTTAGCTGGCATGATAAGGAAGTCCCCTGGCTTTAACCTTCACCAGGAAAGTAACTTTCAAATGGCCTGTTTGCTTTTTGTTTGACTTCTGCCTTTTTCTTTTTGTTTTTCCTTCTCTTCTCTTCTCTTCTCTCCCTTCCCTTCCCTTCCCCCCTCCTCCCTCCTTCCCTCCTTCCTTCCTTTCTTTTTTCTTTTCTCTTCCTTCCTTCCTCCCTTCCCTCCCTTTCCTTTCCTTTCCCTTTTCTTCCCTCCCTCCCTCCCTCCCTCCCTCCTTCCTTCTTTCTTTCCTCTATTTTTTTCTTTCTTTTCTTTTCCATTCCTTCCTTCCTTCTTTTCTTTTCTTTTCTTTTTCTTTCTTTTCTTTCTTTCTTCTCTGTTTTGAGATAGGTCTCTCTACATAGACCAAGCTGGCCTTAAACTCGCTATGTAGCTCACACTGGCCTCCAATGCAATAGTCCACCTGCGTCGGCTTTACAGCCCACTTGCGGCTCGCGGTCTCGTACTTGGAAAGTAGCGTGGTTGTGCATGCTCGTAATCCTTGCGCTCAGAAGGTGGAGGCAGAAGGATCTCGAGTTCAAGGCAAACTTGGGCTGCATAGCTGATTCCACCATATGCTACATAGTGAGACCTTGTCTCTAAAACAAACAGAAGGCAGTAGTGTCTACCTCAGGGCTGATTGGAAGATTAAACCTTCTCATCATTGGGACACACGAGTGCTTAGGGAGCAGGCAGTGCAGCGTCCATGTCCTACCTGCCTCCCGATCACTCCACGAGGTTGAAGAGAACAGAGAGGCTCAGAGAGGCCAAGAACCTGGGTGGGTCCCACAGCCAGCAGGTAGGCAAATCAGGACTTCAGCCTGCTTGCCCAGTCCCCCAGTGATGGCTGGGCTCGACAGCCTGCGCACTGTGTGGCCTTGGGGTACTCCCTTGGTCTTCCCGAGCCTCACTGTCTTCATCTGTAAAGTGGGGATGGGAAGCTTGCAGTGTGAGGTCTGTAAGGTGAGGAGGCCAGGCAGCACCTGCTATGCAGTTAGGACTGTGACAATCCTTGTCACTTTCTGATATGCTGGCGTCCCGCAGCAGAGTGTCCCGAGCTTCCTGACTCCCCCAGATCCCCCTCACCATGCCCCTGGGGATGTCTGCCTTCCCTAGAGAGGCCACCT